>DWBW01000310.1:0-11013 GCA_018231125.1 Spialia spio | reverse complement strand
GTACATTGCCGTTGACCGTTATGTTTAATACACCTCCATAGTACGGTCACAATACAAAAATATTATTCGCAAAAACAGTAGAAAATTAAATGTAATTACATTTCTAGAAGAGGTAGCTCAGAGTCGCAGTGCGGAGCGTAAAATGTTATTGCCTCTTGGAAGCGTAAATGTTGTCTCGTCTCATGTCGTGAGCTTTAACCTAAACTATTCTAATTTAAGAAAACGGAATATTTTTAATAATGTCTCATTTTAAACCATTTCCAACGCTTAACGGGAAACGACCCAATAAAATGTCATGTAAAATATAAAATAGTAGGTAAGTACCTACCTAATAATAATAAAAGTACGTAATGATAACTAATAATTACGTACGTAATAATTATTATAAGTAGATTTGATTTATCTAAGTACTCGTAATACTATATAGCATTATTTATTAGAAGACGATAAAAATTAACTGTCAGTATATAATTATGACTTCCATGAAGGAGGTAGGAAAACCAGGAAACTACAGTGAAAGAAGAAAACACGCTCTTAAATGTATTCAAAACTAAAACCTTATATATTGCGTCTACTTCAGTATTTGCAACATTATATTTGTACATCTTAGGAACATTGCTGTGCTTTGCAAATATGTACCTATCACATTCTATCTGACAAAGCAAATTTGAGAATTGCACGTAACAGATAGCTTGGTTCTGAGAAACCTCCTTTTGGCGTCATACAACAATCTAAGAAAGCATGACATGGTAGCTTTCTGCTAGAAATGTAAGCATCGTCGCGACACGACGGAAATAATTCTCGCAAACAATGAAATTGTTACTAATTTATTTTCCAACCGCAACAAAGCGAGACATCGCATGAAAAATGCGCGAGCGCGCCACGTCTGAGTCTTGGTACATTCATCGGATGAAACTCCCTACAATTTAACGTGTCGTTCCCGCTTTACCTACATTTACCGCAGTTACAGCGTTTAAGTCACAGTTTCGTCTCCGCAGTGAACAATACAAACGATTTAAAACTTGGAGGAGCGCCGGGGAAATGGCGAGCAATTTATGACATTAATCCAGGACATAAAATGAAATTTCACGCTCGTATGCAAGCTGCCATGAGTGTTTTGTTTTGTAGACACCCACCCTAATTGCTTTCTTAAATTAGGCACCGTTCTATCTCGGCAACTTGCCGAGATTTGCTTTTGTACTTAATTATTGACAGTCTTATGTTTTCTTGATGGAAAACTTTGATGAGTGAATTTTGACGCGTAACGTAACTTTAATGTCAAAGTTGCTACGCGCTTATTCTATGTGATCGTCGTTATCTATTACCTACCCCATAAGATGAACACCGTTTTTTTATAATGAATTCTGTATTATGTATTAAAGCTTCTATAGCATATAAAAGCCAACAGACAACTTAATTCAAACCCTTTTTGTTGATCTGGAGTAAGAATATTTATATGAATTTAGGGATAAAAATAAAATGATGGATGTATCCCCTTTTTCTGTTGAATACCTACTTGTTGATCAAATACAAAGTTATCCTCGGGGAGATCTCGAAACAAGATAGTTAATTGGCTCCCCAAACTTCATTTATACTCTGTGGTAAGCAATAGAAATTAATAGTTTTATATATTAGGTAGACACGTAGAAGTCGAATGAATGACGGTCATTGGTTTTTCTGACTACGACCGAACGTCAAAAGGTTAACTTTATTAATTAAGTTTGGCGATCATGTGGCGATAGATGTCTTCTAATGATCCTGAATGAAGATTTTTTTCTACAGAAAAATAGATTAGACCTACTATTATTTTACAACACTATCAATATAGTATTTTCAAATCAATTTTAAAAACTTTTGTCGTATTAGTATTTAAAAAAAAAGTGAGTAAGGAAGTATTTTATTATGCGTTGAAAGAAACAACGGCAATAAATAAAATCGGTAAAATAAATTAAATTTGAAAAATATGGATGTGTGAGAATTTTATCTATTCCGCACCTAACAGTTAAAATATTTTTGAAATATAGAACTCTTTCGCAGTATTTTACGGATATGTCGTTTTGGAGAAAATAAATTTAACTTACTCCGCAATCGAGACCATTGCCAGAAGGGAGTTCGATAAAATAAGCGTAAACCTGTCGAGTTAATACTCTCTATTGAACCCGCGACATTAATGTTCACTTGAGGGGTACCTACTATTTCCTTCGCTTTCTTATTAAATATTGGATACAGAGAAAAAATAGTGTGAAAACTGTTCTAAAGTAATGTTCTCAGGACCTAACAAAAAACGACTAGAGTTTTGCGGCGGCAACCTTCCTTTAGTACCTTAGGTGCTTTATTTTAATGTCTCCTAGAATCAGACTTTACTGTCAACATTTTATTATCTTTATTTTTACAAAGATAGGAGCGATATTTCTTCTTAACAGTATATTTATTATTAGTATCATTTAAGTAATACTTATTTCATTAATTATTGAAGTTGCGGTCTTACGTACGTACGTACTCGTAGAACCTTTAATAATGCCTGTAGGAACTGCACTAAGTATTACGTGAATCTACAAAGCAAAGAACCACAAACATCGTATCTGGTTTATTCTGGTTCGCAATTATACTTGTATTCTGTGATTGTATTCTGTACTGTACGATATTTTATTCTGTTATATACTTGAATTTATAACAACCTGAACCAACTGCTTGACATGCTTTCCAAGCACGGAATGTGATTCTAAAGATATTTTTCTTCCACAGGTGGCATGGATAAAATCAGACTCGAAGGCGATTTTGGCGATCCACACCAATATGGTGGCGTTGAACCCTCGCCTCTCGGTCACGTACAACAACCACAACACGTGGAAGCTGCACGTGAGCAACGTACAGGCGAATGACTCCGGCACGTATATGTGCCAAGTGAACACTGACCCTATGAAGAGTCAGGTAATACCTTATTGGATTCTTTTTGTGTTACGTATGAAATGAAACAATTTATTTTTTGTATATACAGACTTCTTATAATATACCCTCGAAAGTTAAGTAGATACATTACTGTAAAGAAAATGTCATCAACCCCTTGTGGCTTGTAGGAAGTACTTTTTATTATGAATGAGTACGACGTACAGTATAGAAATTTAGGTTTCCTCTAAAGTATTTTCATTTCATTTTGATGAAGTGAAAATTGCTTTCAAACTGCCCATAACACCTTCGCGAACGAAAGATAAATAAACTATGTAAAGCGCCCATAGGGATATTTGAGATACAAGGATTTCTGTGCTCCTTTAGTCATTTGCCTGCAAGTTTTTATCAAAATCAACCAATCCAGATGGGTCGTCTCTCCGTGGTGATACCACCAGACATCGTGGATACGGTGACGGAGGGCAGCTCGGCGCGAGAAGGCGGGAGCATCAGACTGACGTGCAGCGCGACCGGCGTACCACCACCGACTGTCTTATGGCGTCGGGAGAACAACAGACCTATCGTATTTAGGTACGAAGGTGGAAGGGAGAGAAAAGGTAAACAATTTTCAGAATTATGTTTTCTTCTCTTTTTGATTATTTTATTTTTAAGTTGTGCATGATTAGATATGCGCACTTCAGATCCATAGACAAAGAAAAAGTATAAAGATAATAAGTTCAGATTTAAATAAATTGTAAAATAAAACCTAATACTGACTCAAAATCTAACATAATCGATTCCAATTACAAGAACATTTAACATGAACATTTATTATGTAGGTACTACTGTCATTTGTCTAAAATTTAATTACTATTAGATATGAATTTTATTTTTATCTTTGTTCAAATACATTTACCATTTTTATTTGATAAACCCAAAAAATTACGTGGGTACTCCCGTGAATAAATTTCGTATGATCTACGACTTACGAAATTTATTGTTCTCATTATATATTTCTAGGAAACGTACCAAACGACGGTAATATTTCAGCTAGATTTTCTGCCGTGAAAATGCTTAAAATCCACCTGCTTCGTAAGAAGAGCCTAGAAGAAACTCGAAGATAAAAATATTTCATAGTTGCCTGTAACAAAAATACTTAATCAAATTTGCATGTTTTATCATTTATCCATTTTTATTTATGTTTTGTCTTGTAAACTTTCCATTTATTAAAGCACCTTTCATTGCACTTATACATACAAAGGTACATAAGTATAATAAACGTCACTCAAGTTTGCTAACTAAGTACATTCAAAAGTATACTGCTGTGAGTACACATACATGAGCATAAATAATACCAGAAACGCATTCAAAGAAAGCTAGTTCATTTAAACGTGTAGGAAGCGTTATAATAAGCCTGGAATATGTGGGATTTGTACAAGGTCAGTATGCAATAGCACATTACACAATGCTTTGGCCTTACGTAAGTAGAATATAATAATGAGCCCTTGTTATCTCTGCGTAACGCTTTAGTGAGCTCAGATAGAGCTATTCCATTTTAAGTTTTTTCTGCTGCCGAGTCCATTGTATTTTACATTTAGAATACTTAGAAAAGAAGACATTCATTTTATTCTTCTTTAGATGCTTAGCCTACTTTTAGTTCCTAACAATTTGATACTGACATAGGATTAAAAACAGATATTGAAGCCGTAAGAATTGTTTTATATTTAACTTCTTTTTTCTTGTTTTCATCATTTTATTAGATTAGACTTTATTAGATTCAATTTTGCAAATTTTAATACAAATTACGAGGCAGTCAATCACGCTCTATACAATGCTCAGATTAGTCCTTTTTTTTAAGAAAAAACTTAAAAGCAGGGAAAATTCAGATTTTCGTGGGTATGAATCGTGAGGTCCGAAAACCAGGGATTGTATTCCAAAGTGGGTGTCGCAATTCCGAGTAGATTGGTATTTGGTTGTGAATATTTTAGCAATCCGCACGGCGGCGGGTGTGCACTCTCAATCTATCCTATGGACATAGGTAATGCTGATTAATAATATATTATAGAGATGCTTTGAAATATGCTCGTTGTCTATATTTTTCTCGTGTCGTGAAACTAAGCTGAAAAACCAGCTAAATAGACGTTTTCCTTGAGTTCGTATCGTGCACCTAGTAAAAATGTCCTTAATCCTCATAAAAAAGAAACATTTCAAAAAGTGTCATGGTTTAATTCAGTATCATTCACACTTCATTGTTAATCGATGATGAAAAAATAATTAAATAATAAATAATAATTGAGATCGGGTCTTTGTATAATAATACTTTATATAATAATACGGGTACCTATGTTAATACTAAACATAGTATTTGGCTCTCAGACATCTGTGACTACACAACAGTAGTAAATTCGGGCTCTGACCACGATTTGCCGAACGCTATTTGCAGAATCTACACCGTGTTAGTTTCTACTTCCATTATGATTATCTTTTGTTCGATGTTAATATGGACGAAACTTAAAATGAGAAAATAGTAAGGTTTTCATGAAGATAGGTACCTATTTTGTCTATTTGTTGACAAAATGATGTTTTTTAAAATTTATGTTAACCGCATCTCTACACTTCCTTACTTTTTAATCAGTTTGCTTATTCCCTCCACAAGTGAAGACAGAGGAACCGATGAGGTATTTCATCGACTTAAATAACTTATAGATTAACTTAAATAACATTTTTGTTGTTTGCTCATAAAATATAATAATAAACGGATACATTTTGTTGATTTATTTACGTTTCTATAACTTGTTGTGTAGGAAGGTAATGAACAAAACTACGTTCACTATAGAATTAAGAATCGCTGCGATTTAAAACTCTTCAAGTATTTGCTAACGAAATGGTCCTTGAGAATATCATACGTAAGAGTACAATTTTCTCTGAAGAATTTTAAACGGAAGCTGATTTTCTGTGTGATTAAATTTTCTGAAATAATTTTTATTAAGTTCTTCACGATAAAATAGAAAATTGCATTATTGTGCTGTGCATTGGCATGCTGTACGCAAACAAAGGTAGGCACTTACCTACTTACAAAATGTATTTTCTTAAATATATTTTGAGTTAATATAGTTTGTCTGATCCCATAGTAAACAGAGCTTGTGTCATGGTTATCAGATAACTAGTATACACACATATGTATTTTTAAATACATACTTATAGGTATAAATATTTCACACACAGACATAGAACAAATAATATTCGTCATCACACAAACATTTGTACTGGGTCGCAGTCAAACCCACGACCTCTGGCTTAGTAGTTAGGTTAGCTAACCACTAGACCAACGGGCACGTCAATACTTACGATAATTAAAGAAGAGAGCATGATATTACACCTATATATGAGTACCTATACTTACGCATATAGGTATGAGTAGATACCTAGTGTGAAATGCACGAAAGGCGATCAGTGATAGGTGTAAAATAAAGAAAGAGCGAAATTCACGGCTTCAGGCGCATTCCCAATTAGCAGAATGTCTGATCTAATTCGTGTAAAGTCCAATTTGCGAAATTTCCAATTCACGCCTGATATAATACTTAGACGAAGCCATAAAATGCATTTTAATTAAACGTGTGAGGTTTCTATTTCTTTACTAAATTTAATAGCAAATTTTGCTTTATTTGAAGACGATAATGTACACGAAAACGTTCTATAAATAGTCCTTATAAGTTTAATTATACAAACTGATAGTATCATTTACATTACCCACATTAAAAACATGCATCTTTATCTTAAAAATTCACGTGTAAATTTTTTTTACGTCTTCCATTCCTCCCTTCCTTGCGTTGCTTTAAACTGTACCTACATTCCTTTAAGAGTTTCGAGCGTAAAGAATTTTTCATTTCAAATCCTCCAATGCAACACTTTTAAAATAGTCGACTAGATAGGTACTTCAAATGCTCACTTACGCTTCAAACGAGAAATTAACTATAGCAATGAGTTCAACTAAAAGAGAGAATTTTAACGTTTCCTTTGTATTTCTTAAACGAAGCATTTTTTGCTACAAAACAGACACGAGTGTCGAGTAATTTGTCTTCAAAGTAAACAATTATATTCAATCTAATACGCTTATGAAAATAGGCATAAAAAATAAGATAAAAATGTATAATTGTTTAGCCATATGTCCACCAACCCGCACTTGGCCAGCGTGGTGGATTATAGCCTAATGCTCTTTCCTGTTTGAGAGGAGACCCATCCCCAGCTGTGGGACAATAATGGGTTGTTAAAAAAATTGTTTGGCGAAGTATAACTAATCCGCCTAAAATTTAGTTTGATAATAATATAAAAAATATACCTAGTTTAAAAAAATTTCTAACCATGTTTAATTTTCAGCATTTTAAGTGCTCCAAGTTGAATGAGTTTCTCATTATTTCTTACATGTTTTCTTTCAAGGTAAGCATTAACACTTAAACATTTCTTACTTATTCAGTAAGTACTCTTTCAAAAGCTGTAGTCCAAGAGCGGAAAAGAATAAGCTCGTCCAAACTCAATACAATTTTTATTTCACAAATAAGTCTCGAGATAAATGTTGGAACATCAAAGCTACGAGTATAATAAAAATAATGACTTAACCGTCCTGGACCATTTCTCGATATAAAACACTTTGATCAGTTATTGCTTTTCTTACTTATTATAACGCTTCTGTGGGTACTTACTGTATCATTTAAAAATATTTGTTTGCTTACAATATTTGAAGATGTGCTGTAGGAGTATGTAGGTGTGTGACGATACCTACTGATACCTATTTTGTTTCCGAGTACATTTATGAGTAGGCGACTTTGTTAAATAGGTATTATTAAATATTCACTTTTAAATGCTTTCTTATACTGGCCAAAAATACCACATACGTGATTGTATTTCTTTAACATGATTAATAAATTAAATTCCCATTTTTAATGCAATGAGTAAGGACACTAAGGACCTAACCAATGTCAATTTTTACAAAGACTTAAGACCAATGTCAATTTTTACAAAGACTTAAGTAGGTAATAGGAATAGAATAGAAAAGGTTCCTTCTAAAAGCCAAATAAAGCCCTTTTCGTTACAAATAAAGAAGAGTTACTTACACAAACCAAAGCAAAATTATCTCCAAATTGGAGTGGAATTTGCCATCGATATACAAAAGTACCCTCCGCGGACATTGTTCTTATTGTTAACCTTATAGAGTGTGTTTCCCTTTTCCCGGGAGAACCAAAAGCGATTCGAGTGAAGAGACTCTTTTCAATTCAATCTACTTTGCATTGTACCCGACACTCACATGAAGCATTACACCTAGATCCAAACCCCCTCCCCTCCCCTTGCATCCAGCAGCACTTCTCTTTCCAATGGATTTTATTTACGCAAGAGAAAGCAAGCTTTAACACATACATCGTCGAAGACAATAAGACGCCTCGAAACGATATATAAAAGCTTTGAGTCACTCTCACGTTCTTTTTAGTAGGATTCCTTTGAAATGAATCGAATAATTTGCGGACTTTATGTTTGTGGCTCGGTTTCCATTCGATAATACAGTGTTGAGTGTACAAACTTTTTGTTTTGGTATTGCTACTCGTAGTGTCTTTTTTAATTTTTGAAACTGTTGAATTAATTTTAGTGAAAAAACAACAAAACGTAATCACGAAATCGTATTATTTCAAATTGTTTATTTAGATACAAATAAGTATTTAAATATTAAAAAATTTAAGTTCTAACAACTAACGAATACATTCTTCAAATTGAAACTCCTTCCAAAAAAATTCTCTTATAAAATATGAACACTTTTTTCATGAGGACATCATAAGTAGATTTACAGTGTCGGGTCCTCAAAAACTTAATTTGAATACTCCCTTTCCTAACTTAAATCGACTTCCGCGAAAAACTTTCCGACTCTTCCACGTCGTCCGACGTCGACCAAAAAAGGACATCGGCGCACTTTCGACAGAATTTTTATGAAGTTTTTATTGGTCTACTTAAGACGAAACGAAGTGCAGTATTTCAGACAAATATGAAGTTGAGGTAGAGAATTTTACTTCAGGTACATTTAAAAAAATAATTTTTGAGTTTATTTTCCAGATATCTATTACAATTATAATCAAAATCACTATAAAAATGTTGGTTTCATTTGGAATACAATTAAAGGCGGTTCATCACCTAAATCAAAAATTCATTATTTTAGAGTCCAGTTCAGATGCCATATAAATTATCGATGTTAAGTAGGTACATACCTAGTTACTTCGTTTGATTATTAAACATCGATTAAACTGAACGAAACAAAACGAAATAGGAAGTATAGGAACATCTGTGTATCGAATGCATTTATTGCATAAACTACATAAACGTTTTATAATTTGAATACCTACCAATGTTATGTAGGTAATGACATGACAAAACTATGTACCAACCTACAATATACCTATTTCAAAAATTAATCAACAGTTAATTATATATATAAGATAATTATTTCTCTATGACTAAGTATAAGAGTATCATCAGAAATCTCATTCGTTGACTTGGTATAATATGTTAATGCTAATATTGCTAATATATGTAGCTATACCAACAACTCATATTGAATTTTATAATGTAAACTTTTCTATCATAAATTAACTTTTTCTTGAGTTTACTTAGAACTCATCTACGTCAGACTTTCGTTACTCAGCGGCAAAAGGGACGCTGACTTTTGCTTGGATGTAGATCTTTCTCATTCCCTTTAAAAAGTTGCAGAAGAGAGACACTATTGATATTTGAATGCAGAATATTTTAATAAAATGAGTACATAACAATATTTTAAATTTCCTTCACGGAAAAAAGAGACAAGTGTAGAAAATTTCCCTACGACGGACGCGTACCACATATGAGCCGCTATTTTTGTGCCATGTAGTACGAGTACCTAGGTCGTAGCACCCTGGCCAGTCCATTTGATCTTTATTATTAATCAAAATAAACATTATTTTTGTAGATAGGTACATTATATGTCGTAGGTAGCTGTAGTAGGCTCTCAAAATTTCGTTTATTATAGAATACCTTTCAATAATAAAAGCGCGGCCAAAACAAACACGGTTTTTTAATTAATTTCACGCACAAACGTTAATTGTGTGCTCGTTTATTGGCGCGAACGGCCGATCGGCGTCTACCGCTGCAATATGTGTACGGAACTCGTTATCTTGTCAATGCACACATAACGATGTTGTTTAGACAATGGCTGATGACAAGCTAACCAAACAGTTGACTAATAATTCCGCTCAGCAAACTGCCACATACCAAATGGAAATTTCACGTAACAGCACAACCGCGTTCCAATTGGTTCTCTTAATGTAAATGTGGTGTATCGCGGTGTGTGTGAGTACGTTCTAAATTGCTTGTTTGTTCTACGTTTAAACACGTTTTTATTTGAAATCGAATTAAACATTGGTAAATGTAATTAAATGATACTTATTAACGGTTGAACTTCTGTTGAACTAACATTTAGGCGCTTGTTCGACTGTGAAGATGTTTGGTTTAAGTTTTCACATGATTCACGAAGTTGTACTCAGTTGCGAGTAGGTACTAACAACATGATGTTGTGATTGTGTTTGTGCGTGAGAATTTATAACTAAGCCATTTACATAAAGGTTGTTAAAGTAAACAGAGAAAGTTTTTGTATTATAAATAAGCCGATTTCAAAAAAGCGCCGAGTAATTTTATAGGACATTTCAAAATGAAATTAAAAATTTAACGCATTGGAAATATCTGATTATATTATTTAAAACGAAGATCTGATGTTATTCCTTCTGAGGACCTCCTTAGGGATAACCTTCAAAATTTATCCTCGTTAAAGCAAAAAAGGTCCTATAATAAAACCTTTACATACAATTATTACACATTACTTTTCTGTCATTCAAGAAGGTCGGGCATAGCCCGGAGAATCACCAATTTTATATTTTATAAGTAAGGTATCCGTGCAAATGTCACCGCAGTAACCATAACCTTTTAGTGGCAGTTTACTCCTCGTTGGAACACTCCGTATTTTTAATAAAAAACGCAATATAGTTTTCCCGAGCTAGAAATGGAGGAGAGGAGAGCCTTGGAATTTCCAATTTTAAAAATTAAATTGCTTTAAACAAT
>DWBW01000309.1:0-11018 GCA_018231125.1 Spialia spio | reverse complement strand
AAGTCAGCGAGCGGGTTATCGAACAGCTGTTCTGCCGCTTGAAGGACCTTCTTGCGGGACTCTAGCTCGTCGAAGTATTTAGCATACTCCTGTAGAGCGCGATGATATTTTATTCATTTTCGTGAATCTCTCCATCTATATCTATAAGATATCTATATACTATGTCTAATGTCCTGTCACACCGTTACCGGTTGTTGCCGATGGTACAAAATTTACGTTGCGCAGATCGTCTAGTAGATGTATATAAATGAATGCTTAGGTACGAGTCACCTTACGCGTGATTTCAAACATAAAAAAATTTATATGAGAAATTTTGCAATCTCAATCAAAAGGTAGATTTTATATTCTGCTTTAGAGTGTAAAGTTTCATTGCAATCTGTTTTGTCATTTCGGGGATTTTTGCTTTCTAGTTAGTATGACAACTAAAAAAGGAATTATCTTCTTAAGAAAATATGTATACACTTTCTTCAAATTAATCAAACTATAATGACATAGGCATCTATTCTCTCGCTTTATCTTCTCGCCGTCAGGGAAGTAAGTCCTCAACAACATCTTTACTCATTTTGATGAGAATATCATATCAGGGCCCTTGAAAGAATCCTAATATCGCTTCAGTGACTCTAAAGAAATTACGATTTAGTATACTAATAATGACAGGAGGAATGATGACCACCGTACCTGCATAAAAATGTATTATTTCGCAAAGAACCATTGGCCTGTTCAGAAGTAACTTATGGGCAATAGGCAGACAAAAGAAAAGGTTTTTTGTTATGTCTGAAATAGGGTAAGTTTTATAGACTAGTTCATGCCCGCGACTCTGTCAGCAGTGATTACGAAATAAGATGAAATACAAGAAAAAGGACATAAAGGAAATGAATTATTACCAATAATATTATATATTATTAAAATAGAGGCAGATATGGTACCAGCCGAGCATTTTTGAGGACAAAAAAGTGTGAGATACCACGCTTTTTCCTTTGTGTGCCGTGTAAATACTCTGTAACTAAGTAACCAACTGTCACTTGTCGTACACTTGTATGGGACACATTTGTTTCGGTAGTAATGTAGGTGTATGATATCTCTATCTGTTTTTATTTGTTTTACGAAAAATTTTAGACACCAACTTTTTAATAACATTAGGATTTGATCCCCTTGATGATATTGATTTTTAGATGCTACTATGTTTGATGCCTTTAACACAAAATGTTACACCAAACCACAAAATGTGTTTTTCGTCGTCTCATCGTCCATGTTTTTTCTATTCGCCCACGTATAAACATTATATTCACAAGAGCGAATCAACAAGAGGTCATGTTTGAGTGTCTATTGTTATTTCAAAAATCGTCAAAAAATATTCGGCAATGAAATTTTTCATGCAACACTGCCTTTACAAGGGTGCTTGATACTTTTCGAATCTATGAGTGCCTATCTACACTATGTGCAACCCATGTTGAATCACTCCCTTTCAAATCCGTAGACGCAAATAACCAAAACATCGATTTTGTTAGTGGCGAGTCAAAGTTCAATACTGCAATACACCATAAGTTCAATATTTTGACTGGTCACTAAAAAATCTGTTTTAAAAAACTTTTTTACTATAGGATCAAGCATTTCTTGACCGCTTGTCACTGCGGTTGCATAAAAAACTAAAAGGGATAACTAATATTTGCTAATGAGGGTTTTGTTTAAGCGTGTTTCAGCAAAAGATTTAAAATCCTGCCTCAGTCAATGTACCTTAAAGAGTTTAACCTAATGTAGGTACTGATAATAAAACCACCTATTTATTATGTGTTCGTGTCGCCTTAAGATTCGATATTTTATATTCCTCAACTGACAAATATTGATTCATTGACTGAATTACTTGCTTATTCATTCAGATAGACTTCAAATTACTATTTTATATCAATATAATAATATGTTATACCTATGTATATGTATGTGTGAATTAGAAAAAAACGTAAGGGTTCATAAGGATAGGGAGAGGGTGAATAAAAATCTGGTTATTTTTTAAAAACTGGATGATTTATTACCATATAATAATATATATTCATTATTGAAACAAATTACGTTACAAAATGTACACGTTTGTCTTAACTTCATAACTACAGTAGGTATTATTTCATACTTAACAGTTTAAAAAACTACGTACATTATATGCAGTTATAGTAGGTTCCTTATGAGATACGAATCAATAATTTATACAACGGACGAGGAGAAAGATAATTACTAATACAGAACCAATATCCTCGGTATCTTCAATAACTTATACAATACAAATAAAACCCTTAAGATATTGCCAGAATAGGTTTTAGTAAAATAATCCCAATACAGGGTTAAAATTTCCATTCGTTCAAGAGAACTATGCGTTACGCTTAAAACCAACACTGATCGTCAAATATATACAAGTTTTAGAACCGATTATACAATTGGTATAGCTGTTCCATCTCACGAAGACGATACCCATAAGTCTTTTGGTTAAGACGATTCAAACAGACGAAGCGCCGTCGTGAAATGAAACAGCTAAGCAGTGCTGCAATTATTTGGTTAGCCAAAACCGTAACTGTTTAGTGCTAAGAGATCCATCGGTAACGGTGTTTAAGAGCTTCATCATTTTTTGGTATAAATTGAAAAAAGAACACTAATAAAATCAGGTATCAATGCTGTAAAGGCCACTACGGATGTTAGAATAAAAAACGTGGCTGGAACTCGAACAGTAGAAGAGGACTTCAGCCCAAAACCTTTCAAAGACTAGAATACGCCATCAGTATGGGAATCGATCCTTTATAATGTGGCCTTCATATAAAACAAGGTATTTACAATATCCAATGGTACAACGAAAGGGCAGGGTGATCGGTAAACATCAGTCCCGTTATAATGCTTAAAGCCATACAATTTAGCTTCGAAAGTAGGAAATGTTTGGCATGTTAGGTATTCCTTTAATACGAAATGTAAGCACACACAAATTTTATAATATACGTATGCGACTACTTTATTCTCCTTAACATTACTTGATAGAGTTAATGGACCATTTTTTTTAATAATTTTTGTTCCTTAAAATTTTGATCAAAGTAATTCTTATTTACATTTTTAAAAATAACCAGAATACGTTCATATCGAATTCAACAAACCATGCTAAAAGAAGCGTAGAATACACGAAAAAAGCATACACACAAATTAATTAATACCTTAATGTAAAAAAGTGTGTAATTATATACACTGGTGATCCAGATAAAGGTTTTCGTAAAAATAAAATAAAAATTAAGCAGCAGGACGCAATGGAACTATTCCATGACGACAAAATTGGAACGTACAAAAAATCTATCACACATAATGTAACCTCATTTGTTACTAACTTATTAATATCTATTATTGTTATCCCTATTTAAAATATCGATTCAATATTGTGCGAAGTTTTCGTTTGTTTTATCATTATTATCATTAAGTTTATAATACCAATAATTATTAATGACATCTACACGTCAACAAACAAATTTGATACAATTATTATATTTGCATCAACTACATTTGACTTCGATATACAATACACGTTTAATTATAGACACTGTTTATTTTATAGACACCAATTATATATCGATTAATTATTATTTAATGTAATACAATAGAATGTACAGTAACTGATTGTACATATGCAATTTATGGACAAGGATTCTGCATTTAGTTAACAGGCTTAAGACAATAGTTTATTTAGAAATCGAAGTTAAATACGCGACCATGCATGTTTTCGGTGTAAAGAAAAATCTTTAGATGATAATAGAATCTGTGATAATAGCACCATATTAATGGTGTTATAATAATATTGTCTATTGCTTTTCAAATAACAGGTATCAATCAATACTCTTAGTCCAAATCCCAAATTTCCATATGAACAATCTGTTACTGTAAAAAAAATATATATTCGTTGTGTCTCTAAGTGAAGTTTTAAAATCAACCTACAGTTAACTTATCGATTAAATCAACAACTGATAGATACATATGATACACGGTTTAAAAATTACGATCAAAAAATTTTTCACCTTGTTTTAAACATAACGATCATATTATCAACTTTTCAGTTCTGTGAATCATTCACTAACATTTCTTTTTTCAATTGAACCGCAACATTACTTATAAGTATGAATATATTACATACATATATATATTATATATTAAAGTGAAATACACAATATATTGTTATTACTACCAGTTGCTATGTTATAATTGAAATAGCTTTATCTACTTGTAGCCAGATTGTATGCAAGATAAGGGTGAATTAAAGTCTTGATTCTATGTATGTTGCTGAATTTTAAATCAATAAGAGGTAGATTTTACAAATACATTTATCTGGTTTAATAATAATATGTTATAATTTCGTAGCATTATAATATTACTGGTGTAGTCATATTATATTTTTGTGATAAGAATCAAGACCTTAATAACAAGAATTGTTGAAATTTGATCCGAATCCTGTTACCAATACAATATTGTAGTTAAAGAATGAAAATCAGATCAAATATGAAAATGGCCCAATATAAGGTACACGACAGCTTTATTCCAGTTACAATGGTTATATTAATTACATATATAAACCTACAACAACTACGTACGTCCTTTATGATATTTATTTATTTATTATAGACGCATATTATACTCTCTAATGTTTGTCACAGTTCGCTTTATTTTGACTTTTTCATATAAACAGTTTCGATACTTATTTACATTTAAAAATACTTTCACGGGTTTCGTTAAACACATCTATCGAAGGCTACGAAGGAAGAAAGCCTAGAAGTTGATAAGCAAACGATCACATAACAGTTTGGGAAAGGTTACACCGAGGAAGGCTTATAATAATTTCTTTTCACACTAAAAACGGCGACTTTTTACAATCTAAATTTTTAAACAAAACATCGAAACCCTGATAATTCCAATTACTGAAAACGACAACAAGAAGCGCTAATTTATTTTATACAACATTAAATTCGATGTTGTTCAAATACTTGGGGTTATATATAGCCTCCCCACCAATAAAAATTGCAAAGACCAAACATAATGAGTAGGTACTACTGTTGACACGGCCCTAAGATTTACAAAAGCAGTTAAATATATTCTTCTACATGTTTTTGTATGTTAAGAGTATGTTTGGACTACTGATAAAACATTAACTGTTCATAGTTTAACCTCGAACTGTGAAGTGAAATTAGCAATTTTAGGCCTACCAGTAAAAGCAAATATTTCAGTCCTATAATTTTTACTAGTAGAGGAGATTTTAATTCTAATTTGAGCATCGGACTCTATTATATATTCCTTTATGAATCCAAGTTTCCAGGTAAAGTGCAATTTAACACGTACGAAGCCGTAGAAACACAACTCGAAGTGGTTAAAAGCTAAATATTCAAATGAAACGCACGGGAAAGTTCTCGACTGCTCAAAACTTGAAAAGCATTTCTACATAACGTTTTATTGTCGAAGTTTGATAACATAAGGAACGTGTACAATGATGGTATAAATTAAACCATTGTTCACATTGGTAGGGCTAAGCAAGGAAGAAATTATGATGCTAATAAAATGAATACTAGTAATTTCAGAGCAGCTGATGATACCATCTGCCGGATTTATTCTTATGTGTACGTTCACAGCAATTACAGTTACATCGAGAGTAAAACGCTCAAAATCGATTCTTAAGTTGTTCTGATAAAGTTGATAACGAGTCATAACTTTCAAAAGATGTAACTGTACTTACTGGTGATGCTTTTATCGAAGCAATTATGTTTATTAGCACGCAAATGGTATCACGAGTTGATATTTTGACTGCACATGGAGCTATAATGGAAGCGAAATCACAACGAAATGCAAATCTGGCACCCAAATAAATCTTAAATAGCATTTTATAGTTTTCAACAGCATCTAAGTAACCACTACGCGCTTACAAAGATATCTTGAGCATTACTAAAATACACATATATTACGAAGAATTTCAAGTTATTTATTAGGCACAAATTTACTTTATCGTTAAATATACCATCAATATAATGTATACATAATATATAATATCCTACGACACACAAGACAGTAATGTAGTAATTACAGATTCGCAGTACAATAATGTACTCGTATAGATAACGTGATTTTTTATGCATTTCTTTAAAAATAATTGGTTTCCATAGACACTCACTAAGTATTACATGTAGTCGTTTTTACATAATATATTTATAAGAATATAATATAAGTAAAGCATTTTCTTTTATCAATTGGAGTACAACGGATCTCTTAATATTATGAACTATAGGGACACAGATATCTACAAATATCGATTCATTATTTGAAACAGTATATTTAAGAAGGTTTATAATTATATATCTTAAGATGATTGAGGTAATATCAGTGTAAACATTACCCCGCTAACTAACTGACACCATTTTCAATAAATTGACAGATTTTGCGAAATTTATATAACTTTAGCTCTTGCCTCACTGTGGACTTCTGGACGTTCTATACTTTTTCTATACTTACATACTTTATTAACGTGACAATCCACTTTATCTAGTTATCAAAATATGTTGTTGAATAATTTCTACTCATCATCAGTGAAAACTGTATCTTCTCAAAATACATCCCGAACTCCACAGCTAAACAAATTATCAAAAATAGATAATATAGTTCTTCCATTAAAATTATCCCCAGTTCTAAAAATTAAAAAAGTTAGAGAAGCTAGCGCTGCTAAAACTAATCTATGCGATATCAGTCTCCACTAGAACCTTACAATTTAGAAAATCCATAAAGTAAATCACAGAGTTTAAAACAGCAAAACATTGCGTGAAAACGAACGTGGTATTTTGTTCATACGAATATTATTCCCCTTGTCTACCGTCCCACGATTCAATACATTCCCTTTATTGATATGTATCTTTCTATAGACGATTATGAAGCTAGAAGGTGTAAGGAAAATAACAAGAAAGTTGAAGTGTCCCTTCGCATCGATCCTGAGGTGCCGTCGTAGCTTTACAATTTTTTCATACTTTACCATTGGAGATAACCTTACCTTAAACAACCTAACGTACATTATAGCGAAACGTATTCACCTCGAAACACACTTCCCGCCCTTGCCATCATCTCGGACGAAGCCGTACAGTCGCGGGCACAACGACAAATAAAACCAGCATAGCCAAGCTATGCCCGCCCAATCAAACTCCTAAAGGCAAGGGCTCTATCTAATACCCCACCCGAAATCCCCGCACTCCGAAATCCTAGCATGTCATACCGATCAGCTTCCAGTAAAATTATAAGTTGAACTATAACTATGTGTGCATCAAAGTATATAGTGAACTTACGTACAGTAAATAGAACGCAAGACAAACATGACTACAACCTAGTCTTATTTTTCTATTAATCGAATGATACATGTTTCTAAGACACTTGAACGTAAAATGACGACATACGTCCTAACAGTACAAATGTTAATAAAGTATAATTAAGGAGCGACATAGGATTTGCGAACTTACTATTTAGAAGCCAAGTCGAGTAACACGTACAGAATATATGGACGCGAGCACGCGGTGCGACCGTGCGGCGAAACCTGACTGGACCATGGCTTGCTAACTGCTAACCAGGCGACGGAAATTAAGACGGATTATTTATTGAGATGCGTCTGAGACGTGCCGTTTGGAAATCACCCCGATTACGTTGTGTCGAAAGTAAACATTTTCAATGAAAGCAACACGGATAAACGAGAACCAACTCACAGCCTATGTTATAAAACCCGATGCGCTTCCACGACGCCAGAGCGTCGCATTCGACTGAGCGTTCGCATTCTAAACTAAACGAGAAATCAAAAGAATAAAACGACACAGCTTTTGGCCGGTCGTCATCAAAACCAAAATTTCACCATCGAACCTTATTAAATAACTTTGTACATTGAATCCAAATGTCGACACGTCATTTTGGATGTAGGCACTCTCTAGGCGGGGCGGCGAGCGGACGCCGCGTCGTCAGCCCCCGTGTGGCGGCTCGAAAATGAGATCAGTGGTACCGGCCAGGGGCCGTGGCGACATAGCACCGCTCTAAGATGACGTGAGGTACGACGAAAACGTGTGGTCGACCCAATCGCCCGCCACGCCGATTTCGCTCAGCATGTCTGACACGTCGGGCGTGCAAGAGAATTCAAAATGCGATCCGGACGAGGAAGACGCCGTCTCGAAGGACTCCATGTCCGTCGTGAGGGCCTCGAGGTCCACCTCGCAGTCCGCGGGCAGCGGCAGGAGGTCGGTGATGGAGTACAGCTCGCTGAGATCGGCCTGCTCGCGGCGCGTGCTGTCGTCGTAGAAGCACGCGGACTCGGGGGAGTCTGGAGAGCCAGCTGGCGAGGCAGGGAGAGGCGGCGGGGCCGGCGTCTCGATCGGCAGACTCCGGACGTTCGCAGCCAGTCGCGATCGCCGTCTAGACATTCCCCTGTTGTTGTTGGAGTCGGCCCGCTGCTTACGTTTTTGCTTAGTCACGGCGCCGGTCCGCTGCAGCGGCTTGGCCGTCTTTTTGCGCGGCCTGTACTTGTAGTCGGGGTACTCGCGCATATGTAGCTGCCTGAGCCTCTCCGCCTCATCGATGAAGGGCTGCCTCTCCTCGTCGTTCAGTGTCTTCCAGACGCGGCCCAGGTTTTTGGATATTTCCGCGTTGTGCATGTCTGGTGTCTGCTCGCAAATTTTCCTGCGTTCGATCTGCGACCAAACCATGAACGCGTTCATGGGCCTCTTTATGTGGTTTGGGTTGTTCTTCTTGGTCTGTGGACAAAGAGAAAAACATTTTTTAATTGAATAGTCACTAAATGAAAACTGTTGGCAACGTACACCGAAATAAAACAGATTTATGTCGGGAGCAGAAAATCAGTGTTATCAGTTTAATTGTAGAGAGCACGATTATTATTTCAGACATGTCCGATCTGCCGAGCTCCAGCAGTGCTGGCTACGGGGTATTAGTATGCATGACGTTGCACCATTAAGTCTGCGTCCTTACTATTAATGATATTGTTATCATAGGAATTATTATTATTACAAACAAGTCAAATTGTAATCTATTCTAATAGTTCGATACAGGAAAATTTTATAACACGGACGCAATTTGAATATGTAATCGAGCTGATAATTCGATTCCTGCGCGCTTGGTTTGTGTTATGCGTGACCCAATTTTAATTCTATTTCGAACGTTCCGATAGTAGCCGCAGTTCGAGTGCTCTTTCCAAATGTAGTAAATGCTTCCTCATCTCGACCGAATGTTATAAAACATTGACTAACGAGGATGTTTAAGGACACAGGAAGTCATTATCAAATCATGTAGGAAGTGTTAAGGACGTATCGACCAAGGGCACGGGTTATCGCTATTTTCCTTACATCAAAGGGAGGCACATAAACCTTTTCTACGTTCGGGATGAATAAATATGTGGGTTAGAGAAAACTTTCCTCCGAATCCGACGAGAACGTAAAAACAAAGTCCCACTATAGGGAGCATAAGCGTATATCTCCTTTATTATTTAAATATTACTTTCGCTAAACTCCGGTCTCGCTGGTGGAGGCGAAGGGAAAAAATCTCGACTTTATATTTTTTGCTCGTCTTATTTATATTCAGGACAAAAAAAGGGTTTGTCAGATGGCAACTAAATCAAGTTCGGTACGCCCACTCAACTCCAAGGTGAACGTAGGTAGGCGGTTTTTTGCACTGTCGGTTGTTTTATTCAGGTTACCAATGTTATTAATATTACTAACATATATTTTAGCGATCAGCTACTGACAAGGATCATAATTATATTCAAATCATCTATTCATCCACTTTTTTGGAACGATCAATCTACTTCATTGTAATAAATTCGAAACATTTTTTTTGTATTATGGAGTATTTCGACTTCTGTTGAAATATTACCCAATATCGAAAACTCGAGATGACAAAATGATAGTGCCTTATGATAGATAATACAATTGCAGAAGCAATAAGTCCTCACACTGATATAAAAATGAGAGACGCTGTGATTTCAACAAATAAACAAAATAAAGTTGGAACACTAAATTCACTCGACACGGTTATTAAAATCCGCTACCAAAAATAAAATGCAATAGATAAATTGCTCACGAACTCAGATTAGTTTTTGCCATTTGCACCAGTTTTTTTATATTACATTCACCGTGCATCTATTGTATAACGCCAGTATATTAATTGCTACAATATAATTTAATGACCGAGTCCTTGGAGGGAACGTTAATTAAAGTTTTAGTTAACGGACCAATTAACACGGCTACATAAGCGGATTGGCAATTGATTATTCTGTGTGAACCAGGAAGAAAAGAGTTTTCCAAGGAACATTTATTATTCAAATTTAAAATTTGTAAAAAATAATAATAATATATACCGTCATCTTGACAATCCCAGTGAGTCAATTATTTTGAACGCATTTGTATCAACTTCAATTGAATTGTAAGAAATTGCAAAAAAATCTATATATACCTACTTAATAAACTCAAAGAGTACAAAAAAGAAAATATAAAATCAAGCGACGAATTTGAGACATATAAAGCAATCTCTAAAAGGGGTTCAATATAAAGGAAATCTCACAAGTGATATAAGACTCGAGATTAACAATTTGAGAAAGGCTTTCTGCCAAGATACGCTAGACTGGTTCTAAAAAGAAATTGCAGGTAAAATGATAATCATCCATGTCTCGGCGAGGAATTGCTTAATCGAGCGTTCCTGTAATCTAAGCAAGATCGGGTAAGAGCAGCCATTTATTGTTGCTAAGGATCCTTAATGTTACATCGTTTAATGCTGTGTTGAGTTCATAAGGCGATTTTTCGTCTCCTATATTCATATTAACACGACATTGTTTTTGAGTGCTTAAAATTAAATGTTTTAGAGGATATAGATGAAGAAAATTGTCATTAAAATCATTATCAATTTTAAATTTAATAAGTAATTTTTCAACGGGAGTAATTTTTTTATCAATAGGCACTTTGATTTATTTTGGTATATTAGTCAAGTCATAAAAA
>DWBW01000308.1:0-11021 GCA_018231125.1 Spialia spio | reverse complement strand
CCGTATAGTATCCTCACCTACTTAAGTCCACAATAGGGCACCGTCGTATCAAGATCAGATACACGTTGAGCCACCCACACGGCTGGTACGTGACCTGTAAACTGTAATGACATACGCCTAAGTGCCGTACTTGCGGTATCATTTCACTAATTGGAGTAAGTTTACAAACGCAGCTATGTCGATACGCCTGTATCTCCATCTACTGATCGATTCGTACTCACTTAGCAAAGTGGCTAGGTTCATATGAAAATGTTTATCTCTATAATGTGATTAAGTATCGGTAGGTACTTAATACTTACTTAAACTTTACGAATTAATATTCTTTTTAAACAGTATTAAAACGCGAACTACTGACGTGCGCACTTGTGGATCGTAAGTTATCTCACAGGTTAAGCAACCTCGGGATCGATTGAAACTCACATGATTCGAGTGACCAGTACCTAGTGGTAGCACACTTTCTTGCATTGAAAGGCACGTCAATTAAAATATTGTTAAAATAATGCCGCGGTTATTTTATATTTTGTGTGAGAGATAAAAATTATAATAGAATAAGGATTTGTGTGGTACCTAAGCGGCAAAAAAGTATATAAAGAAGAAAGAAAACGATTGCAAAATATTGTACCTATACCTATTAACGATATAGATTAAAACTTCAGATGAATATAAGTTATCACATTTACATCGATTGAAATTACTTGTTCAGTGCAAATGACGGACGGACCTCATAGATTTGTTCGTAACCGGTGAAACACAAACGCGGCGGGCGCATTCACTCCATTAACTTAACGAACAGTTGTCGAGATGTCGATCAAACCACATCTCAATGCCTTCACAGCGCATTATGGATACAACACCCACACATTATTATAATTTCCACGAAGCACAGCCTATTGAGTTTAATTTTGCTTTTGTTCGACCACCAAACATTAACGCACGTTGCTGTATTATAGCCGTGATAAGCCAATTCCTTTGTCTTTTGGGTACAAAAAATTTATGTTCGGTTTTGGTAATGTTACGCTTAAGTTAAGGGCTCCTTCATGTTTAGGTACGCATTCGTTATAATAGAATGACAACATTTTTTAACAAAGCTTAGGGCGTAAGCTTGGTTTGTATCTATCTATGCATTGTATGTATTGTAACGGAATCTTTAGTTTTCAGTTACCTATTTCTAGGAGTCAGATTAACTCGAAAATTTGCACAGGAGTCAAGGGCCGATGACAATAGGTACAATAATCTATTTTTTTTTTTGTTTTTTTTTTTTAAACTATAATTTTTTCTTCGCGTCTTCTAATATTTTTTAAAATAGATGACCTCTATAACAATGAAAATATGAAGTCTTAAAACGATCTTTTTCAAAATAATTTAAGCAAGATAAATTATTTACTCGTATTTGGGAACATGCTATACAACGCTCTTAGAAAACAAGATAAACTCTATGATTGTAATTTATTGAAAATACATATAAAAAACTATCCTACACTAAACACGCAAATATACTTAGGCGCATAACAAAAAAGACTAACCTTTGACAGCTGCGTTAATGCGATCGAGATGATAAAGCGTAAGCGGCACAGGATCCGTCAATAGTCGTAGGCGCAGGGGTCCATTATCGTCGTCATCGTAGCCTCCGGAGCACAAAAAAATCGCAGAGAGCCGCGGGCGCGGCGCCGGCGCACAGAATTCCCGCGCACGCACCCGCTCCACCATCAACGTCGATCCACTCAAGCTATCCTCCGATGAACCATCCATATTCACATACATTTTTAAATCCTCCAAATCCCCTTTCAAAACCCGTCGCATGTACACCCTGTACATATTTGATCTCTTTCCCTTATAATCGTTGAATGTTTTATATTTTTTTACCGTCAAAACTTTAGCCGTAAAAATAAACTTCGATTTCCCTATCGCCTCCATCAGGGACCACTCGTCCTCGATTAGAGTGACATTAAAATCACAGGGCGGTAAAATGGCCCTGTGCCTTCTGTGTGCCGTGTACCTTTTTTTCACTCTACCTCGAATCCTGAACTCGCCCCTGACGAAGATCGCCAGCGCGATAACGTAAACAATAACCATTGAGAGCCTCATGTCGCAGAATCACTGGTTAAACACTATTGAATGCGGCCACTACAAATGTATGTGTCACATTATGTAAGTTATTTATGCGTCCACAGACTCATAAACTGACGGCGACAGCTTATTAAGGGGTCGAAGCGCTGACATCTCAATAACAGAAAGTCATCAAATTGAATATCAGATTTATCGGTTCAATCAGTTCGGTGAGCAAAGCTGTTGGAATGTTAATGGCTTCAGGTATGTGGAGGATGGCGCTGAAGTAGTGTTTTTCCAGTCATGCGGGGTCTTGAGACGTGTTGGTAAACAAACGTTCGTCCCTAGAGTATTCGTAGGAAGTCCGTAAGTAGCACAGAACGCGTGCGCGCGCGCAGCTAGCCGAAGCTGACTAAAGGCTGCGACGCGTAACCTCCCGTGAGAAATAAGGGAAAGGACTCCCGTGCTCTCGTATAATGTCTGTAAACACTCTTATCGTGAACATATTCCTGTTGTCAATACTACGGTAAACAAAGGTGATCCTAAGAAAATATACGGAGGAAAAGCCAGGGCTACTCGTAGACAGTAGCCAGTAGAAGTTTCTTTAAATAAATTAGAAATATAATTTCGTTAAAACGTAAATAAGCCCGAATTAAAATAGGAAAAGTTATGCAAAATGAGATAAATTACATTATTACCTTCATATTTGATTTTTGATAATTTTCTTTCTCTTTTTCCTTCTTCCTTCCTACTACTACTACTGTCCCTACTAGGTAGTAGGTATCTATATTTGCTAACTACATAACCCTATTCTGTTTCTGAATTTTCGATGGTAAAGCGAATTATTAACGATGTCTTTTGAATATTTAAAATCACTCCAAAATTCCTTGTGTGCTTTAGGTGTAAATTGTTCAGGACAAAGCTTTTAGAATACTTCCATTTCGAATTTTGCTTCCAGTTAGGTAACATTAGTCTTAGCTTTACAAAGGCTTATTTCGTATAAGATAAAATTTAATCGCCATCAGAACAGCATTATCCTTTTTCGTTTAAACAAGAGACAAAAAAATTGTTTTAATTAAAAACGCGTTCTAGAAAATCTTTAAAGTATCTATTGAAGCGTCGCCTAAGTGCCTAATAAAACCTGAGCTAACTGAAAACCTACATATTCCCTTCTTTTGAAGTCAGCCAAAATTGGTGTACACAATTATCTTTTACGTAATAATATAATAAGTACATGTTGGTGAGTACATAGATTTATCTGGCAAGAATGTCTTCGTTGAAATTTAACATTAGTCTGTCACTATTACGACACTGATGATGAATTCATGAGATTTACATCTTTTTAAGCATTTACTGCTTCCGAAGTCGTCTTCAATTTACATATTACGCAATTTATAACTATGGCACACCATAATTATACATTGGTAACGTTACTAATCCACATACAAGACTGGACACGCACTTATTTCCAATTATCACAAGTGTGAAATTCTGAATCAATTATAAAAGCCAGTGTTAAACCTAATTGACCCTCTAAGTCTTTAAGTATTTAGTGGGTATCGCTTAGCGTCAACAAAGTAATAACTTAAGTTGGGCCCAACGTTATAAAAACCTTTTTCTAACCGCCGCCTTTGTATTGATTACTTTATAAGTTTATAAATTATTCATTCATTACTCTTATAGGATTACAGAAGCGTTTGTTTGGTGAATCTCTGCTTGGTATCTAAGACATGGGACCCATCAGAAACCTGTGAAAATATAAATTACTAATATTAAAAACAAAAACATAAGTTTTATGCTCAACTTGAAGTAAAAATTCTACTTATACTCAAAATAAATGTTTGACAATGTTCAACCTCTTACCGTCTAATAAAAAAAACAATTATTTTATAAAAAATAATCTTAAATACTATTGACAAGCCAATGTTCAATCTACCTACTAAAAATTGTAACTGTTAATTGTTTAATGGATCTTTGATGTATCAAACTTTATAACCATAGAGAGTCCTCGATCAAGTTGATTTTAATATCACATTTTACGACCATTAAATGTGTGACTAAAAGTCCGCTTATAGTGCATGAGAAAGACCTGTGGGGCTGTTACTCATGAATTTATTGAGCTAGTTGTTTCTGTTGTTTCAATTAATTTCAGAGCTGAATAATAAAATACGTATTTAAGGGCCATTTTCTAGGACACCACTAACTTTGATACACGAAGTACATAAACATAAAGCGCCTTTTTAAAAATATGTTTCCGTAAAATCTTTTATGGAGTTGTACTCGTTATAATTCGAAGGCTCCTTTCCATCGTGAACCCAAAAGTTTGCAATACGACAACTTTATGAAAGTTTGCAGTACGACAACTTTATCATAATCTTTACTGAAAAAAACATCATTCCATTGTTCTTTAACGAAATCCATGTTGCTGTTTTCAACTTTGTCGACTTAAAAATTCTATTGTCAAAACATCTTTACAAACTTTCAAATTTATAATAAGTACTTATCTATTAGTACTAAAATATGTTTATATTACTTTCAAAAGGCTTGAAAGTAAGCTTTTTTTTAATTTTAACGCTGTCCTTATCCTTATATCCTGTCCTCCCATTTTTATTTTAAAAACCTTTGCTATTTTTAACATACTTTATCTACCTAGAAAAAAACAATTAAATCCCGCTAAGTACAGCTCAAGCCATCCATCGTAATCCACGCATGTGGTAAGAATGCGCCTGTGAGTGTATCTAGTGTTGTGAAAGCGATGAGTGCGGCGCGTGGGCGGACTGGCAGCGCTGTGACGGGGCCGTTCCTTGCTTGCTGCAGTCCAAGGCTTAGGGTGCCTTTCCACCAGATGTGCTATGCTACGTTGATATAGATGCGTTTGATGTCCACCAATCATATTGATGGAACATGATTAATGACAATGCATTTGTGTAGCACATCTTTGGTGGAAAGGCATCCTTATGGTGTGGCGGAGATAAAGTTTCGGCTTAAAAATCTAGGGTCATGATGTAGGATAGGACTGGGTCTTTACGAGTATGACACTCGAATATTGAATAAGTCTATCAATACTGAGGACCATACGGCAAAATCCATCCTCTTACTATAGATTCCTGTACAACTTTGTTAAATTTATAGTAGAGTTCTGTTAGGTACTATTACAGAGTTCTGATTTGTGTACAATTATTTATTAATCCTGTCTGCTGTTGTCAATCGTATCATATTTATTTCTAAGATACAAGTGTATCAAGTGCTATAAACATAATTTTATCGAATTTTGCATTCTAAAGATAGTAATTAAATTTATTAGTTTCACAAAATTTTCGATTTGCTAACCTACTAATTTCCTACTTTCCTTACTTATTTCCTAGTTTGTCTTGCTCGCAACAAATTGTTGTCTAAGTTGACTTAAAACTAGGTTGTAAAGCTTTCTCTTAGTCCTTTACATCACTATTATCGTAATCGGTTTAATTTATATGCGTATCGGTTGTATTGCCTTAAAGTGGCGATCACGATACGCCTTATCGATCGTGGCTTACGCCGGTGGACTCGTGAGACAAATCTTTATAGTGTAATTGCAGTTCCTACGCAGATACAAGTACCAAGGCTGGGCGAAACGGGAATGTTATCAACACCGTTACAATAAAGACTTGTACTTCCAGTAAATACTTGTTTGGACGTTTTGATGTTGGCTTTTTAGCCAATGGAAGTATGCGATTATCTTATATCTTCTTTATCGATTTTATGTTGGTTAAAAAAATTTTTCGTTTGAAATACGAGTATTAAAATTGAATTAAATATAGAGTAAGCACACATAGACATACCATACATAGACAGTAAAATGGTATAAATACCAAAATATACAATCGCCTACAACATTTTTATAGCCCACTGCTGAGCTGGGTCTCTCCCCAAATCGAGGAAGGCCTGGAGCATACTCCACCATGCTGCAAAAATGTAGTTTTGTGGTGAAAATATTCTATAAATCTTAACAACATAGCTAAGTTATGTGAAACGGAGTCAATATGATATGGAATGGAGACATATAAAATCTTGTATGTAAGATTTTGCCATTT
This sequence comes from Spialia spio, assembly GCA_018231125.1. Lineage (NCBI taxonomy): Eukaryota > Metazoa > Arthropoda > Insecta > Lepidoptera > Hesperiidae > Spialia > Spialia spio. Next base: position 4,905 of record DWBW01000308.1, on the reverse strand, counting down.
CCACGTCTTTGTGTAACCGACGCGCATAAAAACTTCACGTCTCTGAAACCTACTCAACCCCTTATTTACTTGGGCCTAAACAAACACGTTACTCTTTTATTTTGAACAAACCATGTATTTACACCATAATACAGCGTGTTGTCAAATAAGATGAAAGGAAATAATATGCACATACGCCGACGCAGTACGCTTGTCTGTCTGCACTTGTAAACGGAGAACTATAGAGCTAGTAATGGTTTGTGCCTGGCACAGGCAGTGCAAATTACAGATCTCGATACAATCCGATCAGAGAGATGCTAAAATACTAAGGAAAGAATCAATCCATACATCAGTCTATCTATCAGCCTTTTGTCGTCCACTGCTGGACAAAGGCCTCCCTCAGTTGGTGCCACAGGAAACCACACCACACGTCCACATTATGAAGATGTACACATGTACGCATCTTATTCAAATCTTAAAGGCATCTTTTGTGTTCTATTTTTTCTTACTTTTTAAATGTATACTTAAATTAAGGTCAGATCAATTGCTACCTAATTGATATGAAAGTATTTCGACATAAAAAGTGCTTACACGGAACCCCATTAAATCATTTTGTTTATTCAACAAATTGTCGTTTCTTCAAATAATGTTCCTTTTAAATTCAACCACGAATATCCTTCCGCCATTATTTATTTATCCATAGATGATTAAGTGAGCACACTGGAGATCTGGGCCAGGTTGGTTGTGTTTCATACAAATATTGGAAAAGGAATTTCTATTTTTTATGAATCCTACGGTCATAAATACAGGCCTTTTGTTTCATGCAAGCGTTCCAGCTTACGTACGCATGTACCAGTAACATATAATTAATGGGGACCATTCATTACGTTCATATAAATAAACGCTCTCGCAAGCTCTACGTCCAAATAAAGAGTAATAAATATTTAAATTCTTCTCTCAAATATGCTATTTCAATTTCAATTGCAGCTGCGTTTTGTTGTCATTTTATTTATCTTGCCGCTTATAAAATGTAAGAATTTGCAATATATGAATAGTAGAACGGCACATCCAATATTCCCAATTACATTCATTGCAAGGCATGGGGATATATGGAAATCAGCTAAAAGTCTTCAATTAATGTGTCTTGACCCTAATATCATGGCAGGCCAAACTGCCAAAATCGTTCACAAACAAGGCTAGGCTTACTCACCACCCAACGTTTATAGTCAAACTAAAATAACCTTGTCTATGTCTACAATCTAAAAGTATTAACCTACAGACCTAAGGACTAACAATGGTCCCATACACGATTCACCACCTTTCTCACCGAAACATCACTTCATCATACTCAGCTTAATCCTCCACTTGACTCTTAGTGAGCTTTTACAAAATTGTAAGGGTTATTCAACTTATTGTATAGCCCAGATATTGTAAGGATGGCACAATATATGCAATATCCCACGCTTTGCTCTCAACTCTCACCCCGACTAACCTGGGGTCACTGAACGCTGCCACCAAATCACTCCATCACATTGAGCATTGAGGCAAAGCTTGGCAGATGTCGATACGACTCTAGATATTATAGAAATCGAGTGTTACTAATAACCTCAATAATTTTCTATATGTTTTTTCTATATATTATTATATAAAATTAATAATTAATTCATTATTTCATTGATTCTTCATTATTTGTGTTCATTTTGTCACGAGTGTTCTCAGTAATGAAAAAATTAAGAACATAGATCGGAACATTCAAAAACTCGAGAATATAAGAAAATTTAACGACAATGTTTACTTTTACTTAACTGAAATTTTGTTTTTTTAATTTTTTTATTTTGTGACAACACGCGTTCGGTCATTAATCGTCTTTAATTTTACGCGGACAAAGTTGCGCTGGTCAGCTAGCCCTTTCTAAATATCAAACTTAATATCTCTCAAGTTTTTTAGCAAATGCTAATTCATTTTATGAATTAAATCAATAACTTCAAAAGCAAATGCCTACCAAATGGTAGGCATTTAATTTATGAAATAATTCAAATCAATAATTTGAATTTAATATTGAAATTCGTTTAGAGCAGCTACGAATTTCAATTTTTCAGGTTAGTTGAATGCCTTATATTAATCTCAATATCAAAGTCATTTGATCAATATCACGATTTGTGAAGATACTTATTACAAGTCATTTAAGATTGTAAAATGCAATTAAATACAGACAGACAGTTATATACAGAGTATAATCTATCTAGATTACCTACTTGATCTCAATCTCTCCCTATCTTTGCCAATCGTTATCTTTAAAAGCGAACTTAGTATGTAACTTGTTTAAGATATCCTTTAAGTATAAAGGACAGATAGGCTCATGGTGCCCGACTTGCCCGAGGCTGATCATTTAATAGTCATTTTCAACAGCAATTATCGTAAAATGACATTGTCAATTTCCTTGGTCTTGGAAATAAAGCTAATTGGAGACTCGCCTTAAAGGGTGGTCTTCTAGCAATAAAACATTATTAAACGATAAATGCTGTCATAACGTTCTTATTATAAAGCGTTTAAATTTTCTACTTCGAAGAGTAGAAGTATTACCAGTATTACGTCGTTCTTTTTCGTATTATTATTTTTATAGTTTAATTGAAAGGCTAATTGCTTTTGTACTTAGCTAACTTTTACAAACTTCAAAAGGTAGAGGCCGTAGAGTCTAGAGAACTAGAAGATACTCTTTGTTCATAGCCGCACATTTTTAGACATTCAAAACTTTTAGGTCGTATTTTATTCACTTTCATTTACGTCACCTTCACTACCATGATTGAAGATTTTATGTTGTACAGAGATCAAATCAAAGCTCGTCTCTTCAGTTTGTCGTCGAGAAGTAATTTTTAAAATACGTTATTTAAACTGCAAACTAGTTGAGTAATATATTGTCTTAAATATGTATATCTATTGATTTGGTATATTTTAATACCAAAACGTGAAATCGTAAAATATAAAATCTCACAATTATAAAATTTTCGATTGCAAACGTTTTCACGTGCTGAAATAAAATCTGAAACAGTTACCTTTGTAAGCCGCTTTCAATTTACGAGGCGCTGACAAAGCAGTGCCTAGTGGCGAATGGTGTGCAGCATAAAAGCGCTTTCCCGCTAGTTTTCGTGTGGAATAGAAAGATTCACGAAGGTAAAAATGCAATAATGTAAAATGTATCATTTTTTTTACCTAGCCGATTACATCTATATAGTCCCTGTCCCTGTCTATTACCTACTTATCTAAACTACGTGTAAAGTAAAAACCGTCTTTGAGTAGGTATTCCAAATAGAAAATACCTAGCTAATTTTTAATAAAGTAGGTACCGTTTATAATATTAACATTTTAAAATGTAAGCCAAGGATTCCTTGAAAATTTTTACAAAAAACAAATTTGCTTTTTGAGAGCTTTAAGTGCCGAAATTATCATAGAGTTTTAGTGAACACAGTTTTTGTAAAAGATAAAATGTAACATCAAAGAAAAGTAGCTTACTACGGCAACATCATTAGTACAGTAAAAATCACAGTCCGGCAGAGCGGAAGCCCGCCGGGTACAAAGGTGGCACTTTGAGTTGGACCCTTCGTTTGAACTGCTTGCGTTACATTACAACTCAAAGAATACCCCAACTCTTTCCTTCCTACAGGTACAGATATACGAATCAATAAAATTGGGCCGATAAGTTTATTGCTTTTAATAAACTTACAGTCTAGCAACAATAGAAAAAATGCACTTATTATTTTTACGATAACTAATTGAAGGAGCCTGAAAACATGTTATAACTACTCATTGTCAATAAAATCATCAAGAAGATTGTTTTGACCACAGTCCAACATAGGTACGGTCGTACGGACGAACCTCGCAAAAACTTTCGAAAATGCAGTAAATTTTTAATGCCTATGTTGAAACACACCCGCTGTGAAACTTTACAACTTTAATTCTGTAGCTACAAACAAAAACACAAAATACGTAACCACAACAATAGCTTAGAACAAAAACCTATCAGGCTGTATATAAATTAACTGCATTCCTTGCAACAAAGAAACTCAGTGGACGGCGATAGAATGACGGGGCCAGTGTCAGACGTATTTTACACTCTGTGGCTTTTAAATTAATCCGCTTTTCTATCCTTTATCCGTTTAAGTCCTGCCATATTCTTAATATAAAACTTGGACCGGTCAAGCAGTGTCATGCTTGTCTATTCTCAAAGCTTTGCTAGAAATAGCCAAAAATCTTTAATTATCCTAAAAGTTTCAGTTCTCAAACAGTCGAGAGGTAATTTATCATTATCCGATCCCTTTTCCTTCTCAAAATGTATCTAAATCGGTTGAATTGGAAGTGTCAGTTGGAGTTTAACCATGCATCAGCCGGTGGCGAGCCAGAGAGCTGTGAAAGTTCGAGCCGTCACGAGAATATCCCATCAATAATTCAATTTATCTGTCCACTATCGCTGGCGTTCCCATTAAGTTTTATGAACATTGTATAGGGGGTAAGTACTGCCCCGCGGCGCCGTTACTGACTAAACTGCAGATTCGCCATTTTGTTTCTTATATTCTCTTTGTTCTTTTTGAGCAGTTGCATTTTCATTTTCCCTAGATGGTCAATTTAAGTTGATTCAAAAATAGAAGCAGAGAAAACAGCCGTGTGATCTCATACTTTAAAAGATAGTCTTAGACAATGATACCATACTATAAAGTGCAGTGTGATCTCATACTATAAAAGATAGAGTAACAGCTTGTTGCACAATTTCTAGTACTGAACCAATAAGATAAATCTCAAGGTTCGATGGTTTGTTAAATTCGAGAATATTTTAACAGGAAAAATATCATTAAATCTAATCTATACTTATAATAAAACTGTAGAGAGGTCAAATCTGTACATGAAATATATTTTCAAAATAACTATCAGGGG
>DWBW01000307.1:0-11026 GCA_018231125.1 Spialia spio | reverse complement strand
TGACCCCTGTGCAAATTTTCGAGTCAATCTGACTCCTAGAAGTAGGTGAAAACGAAGTTTAAAGATTCCGTTACATAGTTACATACATACATACATACATACATACAGCCCAAGCTTATAAAAGCGTGTTAATAGCAAACAATAAGACATAGGTAGTTATTATTTAAAAACAAATCATTTATGCTCGAGCTACGTTTAGTGCTGTAGAATCTGATTACGCGCTGAATTCTAATTGCGTTCCTTAACAATGGCTTCGAAATCCTTTCCTACCTGCATTTTAATATCAAAATATTTTCTTTGAAACAACTTCTCATTCGTAGCTTTATTCTCTATGATTTCAAGACTTAGGTTACAATATTAAAACAGTCGGCTTTGATACGATTTTGCGTTGGAATTTTTCGTGATATCATGAAAAGGCTGCTCTGGAAATAAATTGCGACTCAAGGAAGTACCTACATAAAATATAAAACGTATAAAGCTGTAGTGATTTCCGTTACTCGTATCTTTTCGTGGAACGGGGAAACCTGAAGCGTATAGCAGTGGGTTGAAGCAAAAAGTGACTCAATTCGTTTCAAATGATTTCGCAAGTACATACCTACCTTTTCCTAATTTAGGTATTTCTCTTTCTGTTTCATATTTTTTTCTTGAACTTAATCTATTTATTAACTAGTACCTACCTCGATACAAATTATTTAGTAGGTACACTAAGGGCTTCTTGCACAATCTCTAAATTAGGGTTATTCGGCAATTAAGTAACAGCTCTCGTCATTTTACATTCAATACCTACATGAAATGTCATTTTAATGGACGAATAGCTTTATTTAGAGATTTTGCATCAAGCACTAAATGGTTGAATATAACTACCTAATTGTTCTTGCCTAATCCTACCTAATGATCATATACCTACTGACAAGGTTAATTTCAGTTTCTTTAAATAAGCAAAACAATACTGTTTTGTCTTCATAGGTACTTACAACACAGTCTTCTGAAATATTTTATAAGTGAACCAAGTTACTCATAATTTCAACAATGAAACTCCTTTATCAGTTATAAGACTTGTTTAAACTGTATTGTAATTACGTCGCCCGTACCTACTCTATTTAATTAAAGCATTTCATTAAAGTAATGAATTTCATTCCTTTATTTTCCTCTATTATTAAGTATTCTCATTTCAAATTTGTTTATCAAGCCCTCGGTATTCTAGAGGGTATCCGGAAGCAGAAATAAATAATGTTGCTTATTTTAAAAAACGTCGTTTTGGAACGGAATAGGTAATATGAATTTCAAATTGTTATTGCGGTTAAATGTATGTAATATGTGTACTTATTAGTATACCTGACCCACCTAACCCTACCTTAAAAGTATACATATAAGTTCTAGTCAACTAACTTAATACTTACAATAGAAGGACGCAACTAGAAGGATATAGATCGAAGAAGTGGATGGATTGTACATATAAAAGAGGTTATGGCAGCGAAAGGAGTGAATGAAAAACTGACAATGGACTGAAGAAGAAAACATGTTGGGCCGATCCGCCAAAAATGGGATAAGGGCAAGAATAATAAGGATTAATACAATATTGCGACATAAGACATACAGGAGTATGTAGTACCTATGGAGGACCATAGGTAAGTATCTACATAATTTTTCTGTTTTAACTTTAAGCACTAAGTCAGTCTTGATGAAATATCACTCACCCTGTTAAATCCAGCTTCTAAATACGGCAGGACCGCAAAGTCATCCTTCAGGTAAGTACTGAAACAATAGAGAATTTATACGATACGATGTAAATATTTATCTATTTATTTATTTGTCTCTAATTTTATTCGATCCGAACCTTAAGAAAAGAAATCGAATTTATATGTCTATCTGAATAAAGGGTAAACAATGACACAGCAGATTCCAAAATACATTCTTGAAACACAAAAAGAATTTATGAATGTTACCTATGTGTATTTTCACAATGGCAGGTAATAGTATCCAGTGGTAACAAAGCCATTGTTTATGTTTCGTATTATTTACCTACCTGCCTTTCGTGTTTTGCGTCACAATCTTGCGACACTAATGACCATTATTATACGGTGTTACAGAGGGTGTTATTACGGTGGATGTCAAACGAAACCCTTTCTTTAAGAATCCATTGTGTTGATGATAAACATGGTCATCCATTTCTATTTAGGAGTATTTTGTTTCGCTGAAGTCAATAACTTTAGGCTCTTTCTTAGTTGACATGAAGTTTGAAGAAGCTTACAGGTATCTATCTATGTTCTTAAATTTTCAACTTTTAGCTATTGAAGCACTTATTTTAATACTCTGTTTTGTGAAAGACAATGTTATTTTTTTTAAACTTTAAATTAAAGATTACAAAGATCTAAATCAAAGTTTTATATTGACATTTTAAATACCTAGATATAAGACTTTTATACCCAACATATTTACAAACCAACTAAGTAAATGGGTAACAAACAGTAGGTAGGTAGGTATCTATTGTACTCGACAAATAAATAAACTGAAATTTTTATCTCGCAATCTTATTTTATTGCACGTCTTGTGTTGGACCTAGTATTTTTTGAGTCATCAGTCTGATGAAAGATGTCCTATGCTCTTACGTTACGTACTAATCTACTAATATATCAAATACCTACATATTATATCAAATGACCATTCAATTCCTTGGCATCCAATATAGAAAGATTACTGGGCCGTAATATTTATATTGAAAGATAGCAGACGTTTCATCATGACAGGAAAACTGAGATACTCGTAATCCCCTTATTTAATGGAAAATAAATTTGCGGATCTGTTACAAGACATGCCAAACGAGAAATACTGACGATTTTTCCTTTTTTACGGCTTGGCTCCCGAAAATTAAACGTTTCTAAAGATTACAGTACGATTTGTGGCAATAATACGAGTATTTAATAGGATAGGTATGTACCTAATATTTATCTCTTCATACTTATTCAAACTCGTTTTTCAGTTCGATGTAGAAGTGGACCTACCGTGGTTCTTTATTAATGTATTAAGTATTAATTCGATGACTTGGAGATTGTCGATTAGTTCGTACATATATCTATCTACGAATTTTTACGGCAACGGCAAGTAGGCTGTTTGCTGCTAAGCGGTCAATCAATCAATCAATTTACTGTAAACATCTGAGTTCAAAGATAGTTAGAAATTCAAACATTGAAAATCTGGCATAAAATCCTAGGCCTGTTGCCTTAAATCAAGGTACCTCTTAGTTAAGTAGATAATAGTGGTACTTACTTCATACTATTCAAACGTATTCGAAGTTTAAGAACTTATTTGATAAGCAGCGTGTGTAGGCTGAGATGGCATCTCTCCGGAAGAAGTATAAAGTACAATTTCTACCACCTAACAGCCAGCAACGCGTAATAAGTACAAACGTGAGAAATTTCATTAAAAGATTATCCTTTAGCTGAGTAGGTACAGGTATTGCTCATTTTGCACGTACAATTTGCAGTTTTAATTATGTTCGTTATTAGTTGCCTAAGTTGTTGGCTTCTTGTTTTAAACTCTAGGCGTATGTTTGGTTATTAAAAACCTTACTTTCATCGTAAGTTAGAACGGTCTGTGAAGTGGTGTCGCCTACATACCTACCATGTCGGATAGGCCTGGATGTGACGTCTGCCAATATTAAGCGTTTGATGTAAAAATTGTTTGCCAAGTATTTGTAAACCCTTTTTTGTTGTGTTGTACCAGGAAAAACTTTATACCTTTTGACCATATGCACTTTAATAGAAGGTGGTAGGAGGCATTTTATCATTCAATATTTAACTATAGTTTGACAGATCAATTTTTATATTTCTGAATATTCTGAAACGACATTAACTAAGTATAAGTACCTACTTATTTGCCAGTCAACTAAGTAGATATAAAATAGGAAATTTTGGCAAGTACCATTTAAACTTTGGAATGGTAATAAACAACAACATACGTTGACTATTTGTCTTTTTTAGGACAAAATGACGTTTAAAAGTGATTTTGCTTTTGCATTTCAAGCAGTAAATAGTCTCCATAATTGCTTTCAGACACAAAACGCTAAATGCATTTCAGCTTTTCCGTCCAAATTTCGGTTTTTCTATACCTACCTACTCTTGTTTTGTAGATGTGTAGTAGATGTTTTAAAAATGTTCATCACTCATAAATAATCACTTTTTATTGAAAACAGTTAAAGGTTTAATTGCGGGAATTTATGAACAAAAATTTACCAGATGAACATTGTGAATTAGGGTTAATATACACAACTTGCTAACATGTAAGTACCTATTAACAAACTACAACTACAATTTACCAAGTCAGCCGATATTACAACTTTTTTCAAATAATACAAACATCAATACACTATCTATTTGTTTGGAAAGCACTTACATTATTTATTTTAAATCAAAAAACCTAGAAACAACCAAATTATTCCGTAAATTACGAAAGATCGGTGAGTATCTACTTTTCTTTAATTTCAAAAATCTTCAATTTTACTTCGAGGCATTTTGTTAAATCTTTAACCTACATTTCCTTATTCTGTTGTTTTCGTTTAAAACATTCTTCGCTTCACTTGATTTGTGGAACTTTTATGGGCTGTAAAAAGAACGGCTCTGTTAAACGGATGCTCTGTCTGGCATCCATTTATACGCGTTTGATCGACGCAACCCCTATAAAGATGTCCGTACCAACCTACATACATACCTACATATATCTCATGTTCTGTTTTAATCCGGTTTCCGGGCTCCCGCAGGTAATTCTCATTCTCAAACACGCTTTTGTCATTTCATCAACTTCAGTCTGTACTTAAGTAACGTAATTTATAATGAAGTACCTAATTTAAAATATGTAAGTGATGCGAAAAACGAACAAAATATAGGTATTGTTTTAAAATGTGGTGTGGCTAGAAACTGCAATTGAAAACCCAACTTTGGTTTAAATCATTCCAAGTTTGAATAGAAATCTGATATTTACTGCACTTATTTTCACCGTTACATTCGACCTCATTTCGGTGCATTTAAAACTTCTGAGCTTTTGAAACCAGATATTTGCTTCAAGCTACCCGAACGAACTCTTCATCAAATGAAAATAATAACTTTGTGTTTGCGCGGCTGTTTGTTGAGAAATTCGATTTCAAAATCAGCCAGTCGTTGCCTGAAAGTTGGGCGAATTCAATTGACTTTCTCTTTTCCCAATAATCACTGTTGGAGTAAACAACCTTATTTTTTGATGCCAAGTTTTTGCGAGGCAAAGAAATGAATCATGTCAAAAATTCGCAAAAACATATAACATAGTCAAAAACTTGAACTTCCGAATTTTCTTTTAGATAGGTTCCTACTTAGAAACTATTTAGTAGTTGGAGGAGGTCGTGTTATCAACCTTCTGTTTTTTGCAGCAAAAGGACGAAAGCTCAGTAGCATCAAAAACAGGCGACGATGATTACCTATGAGTGCTTATTCACAATAATTTGAAGGAATTATTTTATTTTGAAGAATTATTATATTAAGTACTTATATAGGTATTTATTTGCGATTTTGCAACAGTTACTACACGAATAGCAATGTTAAATTGTTAAGTTCAGCCGCCATTTTTCACTTAATGGTCAATTCCCCATTTCTCTAAGTGAATAAAAAATTATTCATATACAATACGGCTAGCTGCACTTAGCCAATGTGTCGGCGACTTGAAATAAAATTAGCCGTGCTTGAAAATTAAATCCCGCTAATCTCGTTGCTTGCCCCTTGCAACAGCTATTCGTTTTACCCTTTATTTTGTATTTAGCGAAGAAGCCCAGGGGAAATCTTACAGTAATAATAGCTTCACAAAAGCAATTAAAAAAGAATTTTCGCGACGAGGAACACTATCTAACATTGTTTTTATCTGGTTCGAATTAGTATATTTTGGTTAAAAAGGAGATTCAAAATAAATAAAATTTAATTAATCCAACGGTTGAAAGCAACGTTTTGACTTCTTATCGTCGTAGAGTCAATAACCCTGAAGATGCTCCGATGTGGAGAGAAATAATACTCGTATTATTTTAATATTAAATAGTTTTAAGCTTTTCCCCTGCTATCTGTGTAATAATTAATTTTGTCTCTTATTTAGCGGCTTCTCGCTAGGGACTCTGAGATTTAGTCGCTTTAATCAGGGTATGCTCCATGTTATTATCGCGCCAACTTTATAAAATAATCATAACACTCCCCAGATAAATTAAAAACTTTTATAAAATAGTGCTGATAGATAAAATTGTTTGGTGTTTTATTTTTATCAAGATTCTCTTATAAAGCCTTAGGAAATTAAAAGTGAAAAGTCGTTTTTTGTAAGTAAATTAAGATTTTATGTTGTCGGGCTATATGTTGAGTGTAATACAAGTAGCTACATAAATAAAATTCCTTTTCAAATCGAAACACAATTAGAGTTTTCTCGTTACAGCAGAACGACGTACCTATAATTCGTGTCCAATTTTCGAGGAGCAATCAAAATCCAAAGCAAAATGCTCGTTAATTGCAAATCCAAACGCTGACAGCTCCGAAAGACTGCATTTGGTAGATAATTGTGAATCTCTCAAAGGTGATTTGCCAAAAAAGGTTTTGGCTAAATATCATTAATTTGATTCTCGATAAGACTTAAGCATTCTTAAGTAAGAGCAAATGGTTAAAAATGTATCAGAGTGAAAGTTTAAAATATCCTTCCATTATTAGATATTCTTGCATCAAGCGGTAGCTGACTAGTAAAATTATAAACGAATTAGAGCCACATTCTTTCTAGAAGCTGCCATTTTATATTTTAAATATATTTTATTTGCAAGTCACATTGAAGCCAAGTACCTACGAGTAAGTTAACAGCAACACGGAAGTTGTTTGCCTTTGGAATACAAATTTTTACCTTTTACTGTAGTAAGCTGAAACATGTTATTTGTGAATTGGTGAGTCAGAATCTTTATGTGATGAATAACATCATTGTGAATGTGATGTCAGCCAGCGAGAGTGGAAAGCCGTTTTATGTTCGTAGCTACATCATAATGCAGTAAATGTAAAACTAAAAGAAACAAAAGGTTAAATTATTGCATGTTGTTGCTGTTTAGTGTAAGAAACATATTATATCTAACTTAACACCTACAATTTAGATTCTATTTAATCAATTTAAATTCTATTAGGTATTTCGATACGATTATGTAAGTAGGTAACAGTATGATGACATAAATGACTTTCTTTCATTAAATAAGTGACATAATTTATTGTTATAAAATGAAAAAAATAATCTTGTATCTAGTGCTGTCTACTTATTAGTAGCTCAACTTATTGGTAGAGGTAGATACTTGGCTCTGGTATAGGTAATTGTTTTAATCGTTAGAAATTGGAAACTACACACCTTTTATAATTATACTTCATAACTACGAGTAATAAACCGATATTTAACTGTTACACTTACCTCTTATTCTAACCCAAAAACTTTTAAAGCTTGTTTGTTTAGTTAGAGTACTCGAACTCATAGTGGATAGATTTAAAAGGGTTTTATTACTCGTAGTGGTTGAATTTGAACAATACGTAACTTATTATTATTTACGCTTGAAAATCATTTCTGTTTTCGTTGAAACAAATATTGATTTAATAAAGTACCTTTTGAAATTTTGAAAACATACGGTAGGTACATATATTATGTAAGTACATCCATATATTTTGTACCAAAATTAAGGTAATAAAAATTCCTACGTAGCCCACACGTAGAAGTTTTATACTAAAAAATTATAGTTTAAAATTATCTAAAGACACGCTTAGATTATTGTATTGTCGTCGGTCCTTGACCTCTGTGCAGATTTTCGAGTTAATGTGACTCCTAGAAGTAGGTGAAAACAAAGTTTAAAGATTCCGTTACATACATAGGTAAGTACATAGATTACAACCCAAGCCTATAAAAGCGTGTTATCAAGAGTAGAGAAGGTCACTTCTAAACTTCCACACGATTTCACACGAAACTCTAGAACTTTCAACGAGAATTCATGGCGACTTTTGAAGCCGGAGGTAGCGGCAGGTAGTAAAGTACCTGCCCGAGCACATTATACAAGTTTTACCAACTAATTACAATACAATCTACAATTCCACATTCTACATTTTAATATCAAAAAAGAAATAATGCAACGAAATAATTTTGAAGCAATTATAAAAGTAGTTTTAACATTCTTTTTTATTTTCGAGCACTTTGTCGAGTTTCAAACTCGCTTGACGGGTGAGATTTGTATTTCAAAGTAGCAAATGGGTTGCTATCATGCAACACTGAAATTGCACTAGAATTTGCATTTAAAGGTGCGTGTGGATCAAGCGAAATGTTATATTATATTGTACACAGAATTACACAGAAACTAGTCGGGCAATCTCGAACAATATGACTTTTTTAAGCCGTTTGTCCTTGTAGGTCATAATTATACTCTAATATCATAAATATGTGTTACATAACAAATATAATATAAGAATATGACATCAAGGTTTTAATGATTTTAAACAATAACCTATTATGTAATTACAATTGATGCACTGAAAGTACTGTAAATATATAGTGTTATGAAATGAAATGTTATAGTTGTTATGTACAGTTGTTATATTACTAATATAAAAGGCATGCAAGCTATTGACAGCTTAATAACTAGCTGTACCATTGCATTTCATCTCATTACAATATGAGAAAATTATGTAACCGTCTGAAGGCTATACATTAATTGGTATGGTATTTATGGTATTGTTATTTATTATTGGTATATGGTATATGGTATATGGTATTTATTATTTTACAGAATATTTAGAAGTTGAGATTTTTCTTATCTACGTAAAAATGCTTACTAAAGTTTAATAATATTATACATAAGTATCATTGAATGTTACTTATTCATTAAAGATTTTAACGTATTATTAAAACAATTAACAGATTAACAACTTTGGATGAATCGAGCAGCTTAACAAGAGTTCTCCGTAGTTTATAAGCCTCGGGAGGTAAATTAATTTTAAAGGTTAACTTTAGTTACGAGGTAATTCATTCATTTAATAGCTATGTTCCTGTAAGTTTCAATACGAATGAATAACATATGTAAGTACATACAATACTTACAATTTGTATATTATTTTTATCTTTGTATTTATATTTTTGAATCTTGATAAATATTAGGTGATGCTTTGCCATTTTTCAATATTATATGGTCACCTAAAGTTAATAATGTTTAGGTTATGTAATATGTTTAATATTGGATTGGAGAAAATGTTAGGATTAAAAATATAATAAAGGATTAAATATAAATAAGGATTAAAATAATTATCAAATTTATCATTTTAATGAACGTACTCGGGTAAATATGTCGCGTTTACATTATTAAAATACGACGATAATAATATTTGATAATTCAAGAAACACAATTAATACGACTATACCAGTCTTGGAAGACATAAATACCTACATTATTATTTTATGTTATCATTTTACGCAACCACGCAGTACGTAGAAGTAATTGTAGCCTAAGATGCCGTAGGCGTGAGCTTCTCTACAGGTTTAGAGTAACAAGTTATTATTATATAATTAAATTAATTAAAGATAACTACTCAAATATCACGTGGTTGTTTTTCTGGTAAAAATATATTGCTTTTGTTCGAGTTGAATTAAATAGGTTAAAACTATAAGTACAAGAAAGTTGAAAGTTGAAACTCACATTAAACATGATAATTATGAAGTTACTTAAACCTTTTCTTAGACTTAGGCGCGTTGTCAGTTCGAGCAAATATAATATGCACTTATAGCTCATTTTGTGCAATTTTTTTAAATATGGGCATCCACGTTATGTTACTCTATATATTTGCACTACGTTGTTATTTTGTAAGATATTTATCAAATAGCTGGAGTGAACCCCAAGAATTCTTAAAGGGTGGAATTAGTTTCGATACAGGAATTTACCGGAGCATTCCGCGGTGCTTCTACAAAGTCGAAGGTTTCACTAACTCGATTCCGATATTATTGCCCAAATAACATACACTGTTTTAAATACTGGTGTGGTATAGTGGCATATATTATAGGTCCGTTATTTGAAAGAACCTGGGTTCGATTCTCGACGGGACGAAAATTTTAATTACGGTGCACAGTAATTATAACGGTACACAGAAACATAATGACTGTTTTACACAAAAAACTAAACTAAGTTTAGTTTAGTTTAACTTAGTAAACAACAAAACTTAATGTTTGAAAACTAAAATTAATGTTGAAATAATGTTTGTACTTCAATATATTATAAGTTCTTTAGACAGCCAATTTTGATAAAAAGTGTAAAAACCTGTAAGCAAAGATCCTGAAAATTTATAGGTACCTGTAATATTTTTGATTACATCAATACGCGTCAATCGAGGATGGCACCTATATAGGCGTGAATTTCCAGTCCTATATATTTCTCTATTCAGTGTAGACGCCGGAAGATTCGCTGGGAATTTGGAACGAGTAAAATGAAGATAAGTGAATTTACGGGCAATATTCCGTAGCAGCCGCTACGAGCGCGTAGCGCTACGAGCTACGACTCTTACTACGACATCGGAAATAAAATGAGAAATAAATAATTGTGTGTTATTTTGTGCTACGTTTGTGTTTGGGTGATGTTAGACTACACGAATTTAGTAAGCAAAGGGCAAAAATGTATTGCGCTTAATGAAACAAAATATTGACAACAGTAGCGCAATTCTGAAACTTCGATCATCAACTAACATTCGACGGTAAATGACCTCTGTCCATACTTGAAGTGTCAAAAACTCGCTTATATTTTAGTTCTACCCGCCAACGCACAAGATAAAGTGCAGCGCTAGTTACACACCATTGAATGTTTCAGAATACCAATTAAATTCACGGCGGGTTCCGCGATGAGCACCGCAAAACATGCAATTCAGAATGTTCTACTAAATAACATTTCTTTGAGAACTCGAGACAAAAAATGATCGTCATGGCAGGAGTCTCAAACCAACAAAATTATTCATTGTAACAGTCTCCAATTTAGTCTTAGTAG
>DWBW01000306.1:0-11040 GCA_018231125.1 Spialia spio | reverse complement strand
TCTCAGTTGGTTTCAGTTTGTTGGCAAATATTTTAATTTTCGTTGACAACGGTTGATATTAAAATTTATTGCCTGCCCGTGGGCCGTTTATTCACTGGGCAATTTAACAGTAGAGTAAATATGAGGGCGATAAGGTTCAGGATATGATTTAAGGATGAAAAATGAATCGATGATTGAACTGTTGGTAATTAAAAATTCTAAGGCTTTATTATCACACGGTTTGGGATATGAGAGAAAAATAATATTAAAAATAACGACAATTTACCGCATGTTAAAACATTACGAGCAATTTACTCATGCCAATGATGATTTATTTGGATATTCATATTATTCATATATTTATTCCAAATAAAAAAAGTCACTGCTATCAAATAAAACTTAATACTTTTTTCCATTTAAATCCGAGACTCTTACTTTATATTCATAAATAATGGTCACAATAGTCCCTTTTTATAAA
Organism: Spialia spio; assembly: GCA_018231125.1. Classification (NCBI taxonomy): domain Eukaryota; kingdom Metazoa; phylum Arthropoda; class Insecta; order Lepidoptera; family Hesperiidae; genus Spialia; species Spialia spio. The sequence continues at coordinate 10,583 of DWBW01000306.1, read as the reverse complement.
ATGTATTGTGATTGATGGCGCCGCTCTACTTGATGTATTATTCATTGATGGCTTCATGGAAGCGAAGTCCCTTTTAAATTTATTATCATCGAAATAAAATAGTATACGACGTTTTTCTTTATTGCAGTATTATCAAAATTTACAATAAATAGGAGATATAATACTCGGGTACTACTTACTTTTTATTTGTAAGTTAGGCCAGTTATGATAAAATGCGTAAACACAGATTTGAAAATAAATCTTTCCATAGAACGAAACATATTAACTCAATTTACCTTAAATCCTATCCTATCATAGTGTAAATCGTATGTCATAAGGCAAATTGTTTACAAACACGCCTTGTGTTATTTTTGGAAGTTAAAGAAACATCCCGTTTCGAAATTAATTCCAAGTAAAATTTGTTACTTTGTCCAAGAGGATTACGTTAAGCTTTTTACATCACCGTATGCAGTAACATAAATCCCTTATAAAATATTCATGACGGAGTTAATTTAGCCGCACGCAAATATGTTCTTTGAAACACTCTAAATTTGCCCGCAACCCACAGGGAAAGGTACAAAGACAATATAATACGTGTATGTATATTTACACAACATTACGCTTGTTTGAATATTACTTTACATTTTATTGGCTTAGGGTTTATAGTGGTAGTTGAGAGCGTAGGGGCCTGAATAATATTAAACCTGTATTAAACACGCTTTTGTCCAAATCCCTTTTAATTAAAACGTAGGATAGAAAAGTAGAATAAGCAAGCTTATAGCTGTGATAGCAATACGTGATAGCAAATGTCTTTTGATATAAATATTCAATCTAAAGAGACGTGTAAGTCCCCTAACAGTTGGTCAGCGTGGTGGAGTATGACTTTCATTACTCTCCTGTTCGAGAAGCAGTTCATGCAGGTAAATTTATAGTTACTTTCGGTTTTCACTCTTACAAAATCGTGGCAGGCAAAATCGTGGTTTTTTCTTTAAATATTTGGAGACATCTCACACACGGTTGAATGATCTCAAAGTAAGCAGAGCTTGTGTTATGGTGATCAGACAAGTGATATTTATACATATTATATATTTATATAGATATGTAACACCCAGACACAGATCAAACAATCGTCCTGGGTGAAAATCGAAACCACGACCAAAAATTAAACCAAGGAAGCATCTATAACCTGATAAAACATACTTCATTTACTACAGGCTATGTAAGATCAGAAAGTGGATCAGCTCATATATTCAGTCGGGTTCGAACCCTCAAATCTACATAGAAACATGGTTCGCCTTAATGGTAACTAGGTTAAGAGCAGGTAAACCACCGTATTGAAATGCAGTGATTATGTCACGTTGCCTATTGATGACGTGATCTGCAATTCAACCGACAGGTTCACTTAATGATGATGCGACCTGCTTTTACTGATTCGGTTAGATTCTATGAACTAGTTAAGGGAAACACTGATTATATGATACGGGTCTCTGACCTCTGACGCATTAGTCTCAAAAAACTCGAGGATATTGCTAAGCTTGAAAGGGTTAATTTTTTTATTCCAGGGTACTTATTCTGAATTGCATATTTTGCTCTGCTCACCGCGGATCCCGCCGTCACTTTAATTGGTATTCTGAAACATTCAATGGTGCGCAACTAGCGCCGCACTTTACCTTGTGCGGTGGCGGGTGGAACTAAAGCAGAAGCGAGTTTTTAACACTTCAAGTATGGAATGACACGTCATTCACCGTCGAATGTGAAGTGAATGAGAGCTTTGAAGTGAGTTGATGATCGAAGTTTCAGAATCGACTGCAAAATAGTATCAAGCCAAGTGGCTGTCATATTTGTTCTTTATTTCGTGAGGATTATTATTTTTTTGGGTATTTACTCGTAACAGATAATTAGACACGGGACAGCTATTTGGATTAACGTTAACATCGATGATTAGACAGGATCACTATGTAATTAAGGATTTTTGGTTACTTTTTATGTTCGCTCTAATTATTGTTTATCAATAAGGACAGAAACTGTATTAATTTCAAATGGTGTTTTAGTAGCATTTAGTTAAATTCGAATTTAAGACGTTTTTGCTTTAACTGTGAAGGCCTTTGTTATGTGCTAAATCATAAAAAAATTGTTCCATTTATTCAATTTTAACTATTGTAAATGTTATGAAATGTAGCTATTGACTGACATACACATGTAACAGTTAATCAAACGGGAGAATGAATGCACGTAAAATAACTTAAATAACAATAGGTAGGTAAAGAGTAAACTTTAGCTCCACGTCGGATTTCCTGAAAGAAATAATATTGTGTGTGATCTGACGCACACTTTTTCTGAGCACAATGCATTCAAGTCACATAGTACAATTTTTTCGCTTCAATATCAACAAACGAGGAAGGAAAAGCAAGGCAGAAACTTTATGAAAAATATTCCGCAGAGCTTTTTTTATATAACGGGAAAGAAGGCTCAAGATGTATGTGTTAAACTTATCATGTGGGTTACGAATTATAAGGTAGAATAATATACACAGTGGTGTTAGCCCAGTGGTTTGAATAAGGCCTTTCTCTCGAGAAGACTGGGTTCAAATCCCAGCACGCACCAATTACTTTTCTTAGTTATGTGCGTTTTAAGCAATTAAATATCACTAGCTTTGTCCACGAACACTCACTTGGCCAGCGTGGTGGACTATGGCCTAAAACCCTCTCCTGTTTGAGAGAAGACCCGTGCCCAGCAGTGGGACAATAATGGGTTGGTAAAATGGGTTGTAAAATGATGTTGCGTAAACAAAAATTGATGTTCTTAAATGTCTGTCAAATTTAAAGTGTGGTACTAATAAGCCTTACTCAACTCATTATTGTGAAGAAACAAAACATTTTACTGAATACTTCAAACAGTCAACATAAAAGCAGAGCTTAAACAAGATATAAGTAATATTAATAGAAATATTATTATAGCTTTACACGTTTAAAACTTTAAAGCTTGTATCACTATCATTCATTCTTAAAATATGTTATGTCTAGTTGAAAAAAGACCCTAGCCTAGCTAAATTATGACCCCTCTAGATCATGTATCGTGGGCCACATGTTCGGTATTAGTGTATGTGAACTAAGTCCGACAATCATAATACGCAAGGCCGGGATTATCAGGGATTTCGCTGATTTAGAAGTTCAGTTGGTGGTCCCTTTTTTGTGACATACGTTGAGAGCTTCGAGAGCTTTCCAATACATCTGTTGCGGTTCACATTTGAATTTTTAAACAATTAGGTCTTTTGTGCGAAAGTCTGTTGAAACCTTTGGACCTTTGAATTTCTTATGAGTGTGAAGTATTCTTCTGAAGACGCTTGTTATTTCATCAGCTATTGCTACTCTATCGTGAAAAGGCAAAAAAACTATTTTCAAAAACACGATTTCAAGAGAGTTGTTGTCATCTGTATTTTATTTGCTTTAAAAATTTTAACAGTGATTTATTATTATTCACTCATAGGTTTTATTACACTTCCTACCAACTCGTAATTAGATGTGGTCTAAAAATTAATTACTTTTACTGTTTATACGTAAACTTACGTAGTTTCATCCGATAAGAACATAACTATACTATGCATTTTATCAATAAAGCCTAACTTCCTATAATTAATTAGAAGACAGAAGTCAAAATACATACCTAAATTTAACCGGTTTTAAATATAATTCAGCTTTATAGCAGTAGGATTTAAAAATACTAAAATTGTACCCCTAAAAATCGAAAAAATGTCTTTAACCAGCACTACCAGCAGCAATATACGTCAAAGCGTGACACTGGAGCAACAAATTATAACCGTTATGTTATGACATGGAACGGGTACAAATAATCCCTAATGGCCAGTCTTAGCACCATATGAAGGGGCTAAAGCGTACTTTAACACCATTTGCACTACATCTCGATCCCTTTTAAACGACTAAGGGTCCTTGTACACGCTTAGAATAGTCGCCAGGCTTACGCTCGCAAGGATTCGTATCGTTTCTAAACACAAATTGTATGCACTGCTCCGGCGCTGAAAAGAAAAAATCTTGTCTACGTTAGACACGACGCACAAGATTTTGCTGCGGAGTGGTGTGGGGCGATGTACTCGTAGTTGAGTTTAGGTAGCTCGCTCCGCTCACGTAGTTCAAGTAACTCAGCTCGCACGTTTAGGTTCCCGAAAAGAATCTTTTCACGTTACACGTTCATATTTGTCTTGTCTGCAGCAGACATGGCAAGTTCTCGTGCCTAATCGTGTCCGACAAAATTCTTGGCGTATAAAAATGAGTATCCTATCTGTAGCAGTCACGGCGACTTTTTCAGCGTGTACAAGGTCCCTAATACTCATGTTCATTCATGATTTGGGGTAGTATTATATTAACCCCGAAATTAGTATGAAAGGTGCGATGCGACAGTACACTCAGTGTCATGAATGTGCTAGAAAAAATAAAACCCGTTCTGTATTAATTTTTAGGGGCTATGATCCATTTAAAGTGGCATTGTGAGCGTATAAGGCACGGGTTCATATTTTTGTAGCTATAATTTATTTCATTATGTTATGAAGTGACAACGTGTGCAAGCTGCACATGGTATGATATACCTAGTAAGTACTTATTCATGTTTTGTAATCATATTAACACGATTTTTTTTAATTTTGGGAAAGATTTATGAGTAAGTAATGAAAATAGCTTAGAGAATGATGAAAACAACAGTAAAAGTCAATAAATACTAAACAAATAGCAAATACAACATACACCTCATATCATAAGTAACGTTTTAATTTGAGCATTCAGAAGTTATTTATTGTTGTTCCTCTCTTCGGGATAGAGCAGTTAAAAGTAATGGGGCTGAAGTAAAACGGTAGACATGTAACAGTTAAAGCTACGCAATACACATAATTTTACACTTCATACTCATAGTTATATTCAAGTAGAAGTTGTTTTACGCATGAACGTGCTGGTTTTGTTATTTTATTTGTTGGAGTAAGTTTGTATGGAAATTTTGAGAAATTGTTTCTTACTATTATTAAGTATCATAGAATCCTACTTAAAAGTTCACAAACTTATTTTCTGCTTTCCCAATGTCAGCGTTAATTAATACCTAAAGTATTGCCTTCAAATGATCGGCAATGAGCAACTATTTAGAAGGATATTATGACCAGACATACCTACGTGTCTACATTAACATCGGTCAAGTACATTTAGTGACCGCTGGCCGCCGAAAGCACATTTTCTCAATTAAAACCCTAAATGTTTCGGCTATAAGATCGAGATGGTATCATTGTCTAAGTTCACACATAGACCGGACTTAGTGTCGTTCAAGACGGTTTAATAGGGCGCTTAGATGGAATGGAAGTATCTGATGAAATTTTCTTATCGAAAATTGCTTGTGGTAACTACATAAATGCCTGTATTTTGGACATTGGCTGTTAGCTTTCAAAGTTTATAATAGCTGATTGAAAAAAGATTTTGGTACTTAACTATTGAAATATCGAAGTACACAGAAATTTTGCGTTTGATCTTACCTACTCGAGGTACGAAGTAGTACCTATTCCATTTGCGATTCCACTGAAAGTTATTTTTATAGGTTGAAAAGACATTATTCCATTGTGTAGAATTGAAAGTAATAGAAAAATCATATCTAGCAGAATTATTCTTGGATATGACTTCATCATTCAGAAAAAATCTCAGAAATCTCTAAATGGTCTGTATCAATGCGTCCAGTCATCCTTTGTCGAAGTCTAAGCAGTTAATGAAAATCGGCTTCGTCGCTTTCTGCATATAGAGAGGCAATTTGCTGAAACGGTCGTCCGCCTTCGAACTAATGCGAAATATTGCCACAGGCATCACTTGATACGGAAATCTATGCCTTATAATTAAGGTTTAAGAGTTATTGTAGCATATAGATACGAAGCGATCTGGCTGTTGCGTCCGATACTTAATGATTATGCAAATACGAAAGCCCTAGGAGTGTTTAGGTTCAATATCTTCTGAGTGATGAATTGATAAAGCAAACAAGTTGGACTGCGTTTATCGAGCGAATTATTTACGACTCTGCTATGATTAATTGTTATGATCAAACAAACGATCGGTTTAAAATTGACAGAAGCAACGATTAAGCCGTATTTTGTTTCTGTACATTATTGTAGGTACATGAAAATTACCACAGCAGTGAGGGAAGGGCATAGTTCTTTATGCCACTTAAGATCCAAGAAGAATGTGGCTGCAAAATACGCTTCCTTACTTGCAATTGTAAGTTCTTAGTGCGGTAAGAGCCCCACACATCCAGATATGTATATTTTTTACTTGGTAGGTATATTATTAGGTTCTAAGACAACTACTTACATAGCGCTTTTTACTCAATAAATAAGAGTCCAAACCTTCCAATAATATAAACTCAATATTAAATTTGAAGTAAAGTATTTAACAGAGCTATCCTTACACAAAATTATATCATAGATGTTTTTCATAATGATGATAAAACAAAAAATATTGCGTAGATTTCTAACCGAGGGCAATAAACTCAACAGAGCCGATGATTACTCAAAATACCTATGGAAACTTCGGGATCTCCCAAAGGTTAATATAAATAATGAAACAAATAAAAATTGTTGATTCAGTCAGTCAATTTATCAGAGATTAAAAGCTCCTACGTTACTCGTTAAAACGCCGAAACTTTACGGTTAGGTTCGCTTTACGTACACAATTTGGGTCGAATAACGAGCTTTTCATTTTTACCTTTAAACGAAAATTTCCCGTAAAGCCTTTAAACCGGTCGAATGTTAGGACCGCAGAATGATGAAATTATATCACAAAAATTTGAAGAGAAATTCGCGAACTATTTCACTTGAACTACACGTACTGAATTCGAATTTTTGAGAAGTTTAGCCAGCGAACCATTCAGGTAACCTTAATACGAGTTGTGGTTCTATTGAGCTCTTATGTTTTAGTTATAATAAAAGTCGTATCTTCAATGCAAGTTTCAACATTTCATCAAAGATTTATGTACCTTATCAAAGTTTTTGTTAGCCATCAAAGACATTTAATCATTGTAAAGTAACACAATTCGTTGCTCTTGAAACCACGCATTCTGACCGTTTAAGTGTATAGAACACCAATTTGATTTTATGACATCAAATATATTGTGTTTCTCAATACTTATACCGTCGGGTTGTTCAGTAGCCACGTCATGCTGAGGCAGAATCATAAACAACAGCAATACCACCACTTACTATCACAAATACCTCTTTTACTTCATATTTTTTATTAGGAAACAGGTAAATTAACAGCATTTGAAATTGCTTCTCCAAAATTACGATAGTTTATTCGTGGTCATAAACATTTTATATCGTTTTTATACCATGGAAAGGCATTTTGATTGTTTACTAAGTACTGGTAGGTACTGTCTATAATATTTTAATGATGAGACAACAGAGGAAGGAGGTTTTTTATTTGAATTTCTTATTGTGTGTCTTTTGTAAAGAGTTATTAAATTTGTTAAATTTTTATTACAAAAAAGATCGGGTATAAAAATGCAAAATATTTCTCAAAGTACTAACTAAAATATTTTTTTGCAAGAACGAAGTCGATATCTACTATCTACTACAATCTAGTCTCGAGAATATGAAATAAGATGTTTTGGTCTTTACAAAGCAGCGTTGCACTAATTTTAATTCGTTTGTGGGTAATTTAGAAGCATCACACGATACGGAAACTAAATAGGCAATGCATTAGAAATCACGGCGGTACTAACGTTACCCGAAACTCAACACCATCCGTCTACCGTCTTAAACAAACATCCCAGAGTATCCGAAATAACATAATAAATCATGTTTCACCCGACTTTTTTTGTAAAGAATTTGTTAGTTTCGTGACAATCTGTTCCGCTATTTGCCTAGTCTCCAAACAGATGGTGAAACCGCATCCATCATATTCATAATATATGCGTTTTTGAACGTAACGATGTATATTCGACACGGAACTAATAGTGTAATCTGTAGCTTTGGTAATTAGTTTTTGATTTTGAGAAATGACTCGATTTTCGAATAGTTAGTGGTACGATGATGATTATAATTAAAATAAGTAGGCTACATTGCTTTTTAAGAATGAGTAAGCTTCACCTACTCACTCTGAGTAGGTAAAGCTTTGCGAAATTGGACGGAAACTATCATAATTTACCAGAAGTTTGTTTTTCCATACTAACTTGATCATCTTGCAATTATAAAGTCTATTCAAGCCGCAATATCCCTAAAACTCCACATGGAATATTAAAGAGAATTCCTAGCCATAAGCTTCAGGTGAAATATTGAAGCAAATTCCAAAGAAAGTTGGATTCGTAAGGACTTAGCCCCAATCATGTTAGTGGTGCTATTAGACGCGTACTCGCTCTGTGCATCCGGAGAATCTTGGAATTACTCATTCCGTATTTCAGTCACGGCATCCGATAGCTATCGAACGCTGATTTTTACTTCTTTCCATTCCAATTGCACTATTTTATCAGGCAATTTGTCTTAATAACCTTCTTAAATGTATTTCTTGTTAAGTCTTGCGATAATTTTCATTGCTCACCTCTTTCCTTTTCTTTTCTTTCCTTATTTTTCTTATACCTGATCGCAGGTAAGTCATTTGTATGTCTCTTTCTGCTCAACATTTTTTATTAATAACCTCTGTGTATTACTAAAACAGATAGAAATTTAGGATTTGATGTTTTTATTGTATATATCTAAGGTGACTTGTCTTTAATGTAGTCTCCTGTTTTTACTTAGTTAATTTTAGGAAGTAATCGGTTATGCTATATTCTTTAAAATGTCCAATGTTTTTGCCGTCAAGATTTTAAAAATCTTACGTGTTCTCATTTTGTGTGTCGAGTTGACACCTTCACGCATTTTAACGTTGCTACGTTAATAATATACGCATATGGAGCGTGAAATTAGCGTCAAAAATTAGCGTAACTGGTGTATACGCTTTGAGTTTGACGAAATCCATTTTGAAAACTCATTAAAGTAAATGAATTTCGCTTCAGTTATTAACAACCATTATAAAAAAGAGACAACTTGAACTCATTAAAAATAAAAACAAATAAGAATACAGATAATTATATAAATACTTTTCCGCCTACATTTCTGCCTGTTTAGATCAATTTAGGAGAAATAACTTTAATTCCAAGCACCTTTAAAAATACAGCTATCAAAGTAGATAGTAAAATATTTTGTCTAGACTAGACTAGATCAGAGCGGGAGCAAACTTTTAAAGCACCCTCGGGACCAAAGTTAGGGACGCAGTGAATTAGCGTCCGACTAAGAAAAAACAGCCGAAACAAATTGTTGGCGAACGGTCGAAGTGTCCGAGAGCAAAAATATGTTGATTGAATAAGGAAAAACTATTAAAAGTTTCCCGTGGAACTTGTGCTTCGGTTGCGACGTACCTACACAATGTGTTCAATGCGTGGCACTGGTCCGCAACGTTATGTCTTGCTATGGCAATTACCTTCGATGTTCTTATTTGTTGTGAATAAAATAAAATGTAATAATAAATAAAATGTAATTAAAATGTTTAAGTGAGCTTTGCATCAGACTTGACATCAGCAGAATGAAAGAGAAAGAGATATGTAGATAGAGTTTAATCCTTTTTTTATTCCAGCAAAGTGAATTTGAACTTTGAACTGTAAAGACAGGATTTAGGTAAACATACGAAAAAAAGACAAAAAATACAGCCAAATACGCCTCTTTTGAAATTAGTAAAAAGACAAAAAATGCAGGTTTCTTTGGTATATAGGTACATACATCGCTTGTAGTAAGTGTGTATCGCAATCAAGAGCAACAAAAACGAAGTAGGGTGATCCTCTCAAACACTGGATGATGAAACACGCCAAACTTATCATTGCCCTTAAGTTTTTGTGGAACTAATATCACGACCAAGTTAGTTTCCCTTGCGCTTAAGATTCGTATAACTTTCTTAATACCTCTACGAGATTACAGTGCCCGTATGTTTGACTGGTAGATACCCGAATAATAATAAAAACGACAATTTGCTTTTATTTGTTACGCCAGAACTTTCTGAAAATACTCCCGGTTATTAATTCTGCTCGATAAACTCGAATTATTGTATTGGATCTATAGAAAAGTTATCTTTTGTCTTTTAAGGGCGGTCAGGTTTATAGCATTTCTTATTGATACTCTGACAATGGTTTATCGTTATTTATGTAAACATATCTTACAAAATGATTGTTGTTACGAATAAAATTAGATTTCTGTTTTTGGTGAGGAATTTGAGGATAATTATGTAGGTAACGGAGACATGATATTAAACAACTACCTCGGTCTTAACTATGTACTGTATGAACTGAACTGTACTGTATGAGTTAACTATTTCCTGAACTCAAATAGGTCTTTTGCGCTTATGAGATTGGATCTGACATTAAAATAGTACATATTATTGTTGGGTCACTACTCGTGAACGAATAAAAACTTTTTATACCGTCATAGACAAAAAAAACTGTTGGGTATTATAAACATTATAATGATCTATGTAGGTACATCAGCTGGCAGTCTATTGTCGTATTAGAAGAAAGTTAGGGTTGACAATAGTGTTTGGAATACTTTGAAA
>DWBW01000305.1:0-11046 GCA_018231125.1 Spialia spio | reverse complement strand
CTTCCCAAAGGTTGACTGGCAGAGAATGCTTTTAGCATTAAGTCCGCCTTTGTTTCAATACATTGTATTTGGTTCATAAAGAATAAATAAATAAATAAATAAATAAATGCCTAAAATCCGAAATAACCGGGATTAAGTTGACCTCCAACCCATTTTCCCCGACCGACTAAGTACGCGACAGGAGACAGGTCTGTTTTTCATGCGAAAAAAGGTAAGTAGGTAGTAGGTACGATATGAGACTAGGTATGGGTAAAAAGGTAAATATTGTGAGTGTAAAAAATTAAAAACATGATAAAAGTTTTAAAAAATAACCATTTTCTAACTCTAATCAATTCAAGCATCAATTTTTAGAAATCTAGAATAAACTGCCAGACATTGAGTAAGTATGTACTGATATGTACCTATGCCTATACTGCCTGTCACTATTTTACCTGCTACATTTTTGACTCAATATTACATATAAATTACTTAAATAACTAAAAAATAATAAATTAAAAATATTCGTACCTACGTACTGTTATTGGAAACATCGCAACTTGAACCATGTTTTCCATTCCAAATTCCACATTTGATTGCGTTAATCGTTTTCTACGTGGTTAAAAGTTTACCATTATATGAAAGTTTGTACCGTTGTTTTTACAGACGTCGTGTCAAGGATACCGGGGTATTAGGAGTTCGAGTAACTTTTCACACTACAGCAAATTCGCCCCTGTTTCAGCATTGGGTTGGTTGGGAGAGCTCTGCTGGCTTCTCGTGAGGCTAGCACTATAGCCCACCTTGCGTTGTCCTCAGTTCATAGACAATTTAAAAAAATATTATAGGTTTATCGGTATTATTATTATGTTTATGTTTTTTTATTTGCTACTAATGTACCTTATGTTAATATTGTAAGTAAATAAAAATTGTAGCAATAAAAATTGGTAGGTGCACCATTTTACGTGCTTCATTATAGTTTAGGATGTACGAGCACAAAAGGAAATTGCTGCCGAACTGAAGCACCTACTTATGCGAAACCGAATCTGGTTCGTGTACATGGAATGGAATGAACGCTTTTGTTGTTGGAGCAATGTGGCAAGATGCGCGGGCTTACAAAAATTTTTCTACTCCGCAGATTAAATCTGTAACTCACTGCCACGAGCGCACATAGGCACGAGTTTTTAATTTCTTTTAAGTAGTTTGTCAAGAACAAACATATTTTAACATCATAATAATTATTATTTTAGCAATTTATTTAAGGCCAAATGAAGACTCAAAATAGTAAGTGCTGACCTATGGACTTACACTGTTTCTAACCTGAGTGACACATTTCAAATTATTATTATCTAAACATTAAATTTATAGTAGATACAAGATCAGATATAATAATCATGATTATAAAAACACTTTTGGACAGTAAGGAGTTAGTGTAAATTATTGGATGGATATTTTAAACACTGAAAATAAAATAACTTGTACAGGTGGTAAGTATCGATTTAGAACATAGCGGTTTCTTTAGGATAATCGTATTATTTGGTAAGATTGACACTGTAATTTATTTAGCCTCGCAGGCAGCGTTATGGCAGCACTAACCTCTCGCTCGTTTATCTGATTCACGACCCATTTTCCCGATGCTTCAGTTGCGTGCTTAGGTATCGAATGATATTCTAGTATATTATGAATACCGTCCAAATTTATGCTGTTAATTTCTATTAAAAATGATGTCATTATTCGAATTTTTTTTAACTTGAAATTAGGTATATAGACAGGTTAGGTGTCTACTACATATATGTAGCCCAAGGGAATATTTTTGTCGCTGTGAATTTCTGTACTTGGCGAAATATTTTGAGCGTAGGTATCTATTTTTTACCTCTGGTTTCAGTAAAATATTTTGGTTACGGATTTCATTTCATTTGAAAATCCAGCACGTTTAGAATCGTTAGATTAATTGGTTTTGCAAATATTTTATTTTACCTACTATTGAATTACGAGTGTATGTACCTAAGTACATTTACATTTCACAAGTTTATTTTAAGAAAAAGTTCAGTAATTCGTGAAAAATTTTCAATGTTTTTCAGGAGACATTGCAGGCTATCAAATGATGTCATAATTATTGTATTTTATATCTATATACTTTTCTTTTGATTTTGATTATTACAAAAATTATTTAATACTGAACCTCATAAGACGGCTCATTGGGAGTAGGTGAACCTTAAAGGAAAGGACAATGTACTTTTTGCGATGCGTTTGCGATGAAATTACAAGTTAAATTTTAGTCACGTAGTTATAAAGTAGTTATGGTCCACACTGAGGGCTAGTCTGAAAACAACTGGTAAGTATATAATATGTATGTATGAGTAGGTACTTGATTAAATATATACTCGTAAAGAACATTATATGGAGTAGCTGAGGCCCGATCATGGATCAGAAACAATAAATTCAGAATGATTTTATCGTCTTTCATTTTTCATCTTTTAGAGTGTACCCACAGACAAAATAACTCATGAGGATGAGGAGCAACGCATCCACTTATGACCTCAGACAGAACTTTCGAAATATAAGATTGGGTAGGTATTATAGGGAAAAAACGAATTACAAGTGCTTCAAGTAAATCCGTGCCTAAATTAAAAAAAAAATTAAAAAACCTTTTATCTCAATCCATTTGAATCTTCGTGAATTAGCCGTAATTCTTCATTACCTAATTCATTTTATAAAAAAAGCCACAGTTTTGAAGACTTTGTTAGTAACTATTGAACTTTTATATCGTATAGACGTATAGATGATATTGTCTATAGAGATAGCAATCAGACGGCTAAATAATGTAGGAATTGATTACCTATTCCATTAAACCAGCCGTACCGTATTGAGACACCCACTCGTCAGATAATTGAGGTTTACGTTCTGATGATCTTTGTTCAATCAATAAATAATTAGATACCTACCATCTTCTAACTTTAAACCTAAGTTGGAATTTAAAAAGGATGACATATTTTACGTCAAACAAAATTTTATATTTTTCGAAATTTATAGGTATATTTAAATAATTATATGATATATATAAAATATATATATATATATATATATATATACAAGGAGCACAGGACGTCGTTGTCACATTTTCGCTTTTAAAAGCATCTACCAGCATTCTGTGGCGTTCACGGCGAACGTTAAATATTTAACCTGCCCACTTCTTCCCAAGTATATTCTCGTAGACCCGAGCTCGAGTATTGTAATATAGGCATATGTACACAAGGAATCTTGTACGCTATTTAAAATTTAAAATAGGAAAAAATAAAAAGCTCGGTAGACCGTTGGTTACTTGTTTGTTGAGTGGAGAGCGAGAGCCTGAGTTGTCAGCGTAAGAGATCGGATCGGTTTACGTTTGCATTTTGCATGAGAACCGAACAATGGACTTTCTACACCAAATAACGTAACGCAGTGGCGACGGACGCTCTGAGAGCTTTATAGTCTATCCAAAATACACCTACGGCCGCTTAATTATTCATATAAATTGTTCGCCACTACATTTCAAACAGTGGGTGATACATACCTACATGCATGTCTTTAATTTTATTACTATTTAGTCTTTGTATGTTTTGTTAATGTTGTAATGTTATAAGTAGGTAGGTAGTAGGTAAGTAAATCTAACTATGTTACACTCTCTCAGAACCAAGTAGACCTACGGTTTTTCTAACGAAAAGGTAATGTTTCGTAGCTAATGTAGCGATTATATACTTAGGTAGATTTTAGCTTTTTACTTGTCAACATGTACATATGTACATACAGTATGTTACAATGAATGGATATCTCTTTGTTTTCTACTCATCACAAGCTAATTTGCATTACAGCTGAATAGGTACACGCAAGGAGTTTCTGGCATGGTAAATGTTCCTATTCAAAAAACTATCCGTTTAGCTATACTTTTTCCAGAAGTTAGTATATTAGTTAGGTATAAGAATAATCTTCTCTTGTATCTTTTTTATTCAACACCTTCTCTCTTGTATCTTTTTTATTCAACACCTTGTTTATTAAGAGGTAATTTCAGGGATTGGAATAAGAAGATTTAGTAGATGACGATTCTTCCGGACAAATAATCCCTCTTCCAGGCCTCCGGCAATCGTGTAGCCCAGTTCAACATAATCAGATCCACTAAAACCTAAGAGGGGTTTATGTTGTAACAGACTCTACTTTTAAACGCAACTTTATAAACAGAATTATAATATTTTTGATTAGTTCCCAGGTATTTGTAAATTAAGTCTATTTACGAGTATCTTTATATGTTTTTATTTATCTGGGTAAGAGTGAAAGAGAAAATGTGGAACGGTCACATATCAAGTAGATACATATATGAAAAAATGTAAAAAGTGTGACATCATAAATGTCTAAAGAACAACGGCTCATACATTGTATTGTTAGCGGAGAATGATTACTGTGTACTTACTCAGTCATTTGTTTTGCCTTGTTTGCGAGAAACACGAAAAGCAGAGAATCTTTTGAATAAAACATTGTCTGTAAGAAATTGGGAGCAAATTGAAGCAAGCTGGGCGGGTTTCATGGTTGTACGGTACACGCATAACAGTCATAATTTGGTTATCGTGCCTGCCTGCATTGCATTCTTTTTGAATATGTACTTACCTCAAATACTACAGATGCAAAATTTATTGCGACATCTGTTTTGTTGAATCTTTAAAAAAATACTTAGATATTGGCCCATCATAAAAATGATGATTTAGTTAAGATGGTTAAAAATTACATTTGACTGAATAATTATGATTTCTTAAATGAGGTGAGACTTCACCGGCATATAGCATGTATTTAGAATCTTAGCTAAGGTTGAAGCCTGCAGTCTGTAGGTAACTAATGGAAGTTATAGCTATTTAAGTCTTATGAAGCTGCCTTACTATAGATAACTGTAAAACAGTATCCTAGTTGCCATAACTTATAATAAAATAATGAGCTAGAATTTATTGTTCTATAATTTGAATAACATAAAAGTCTTAACATAACGTATGTTATCAAAACTTTAACTTGCTTTTAAATCTACGTTGGAGCGCGGCCAAACTTTCAAAGCTCTATTGCACTTCTTCAATGGTAAAGACAGACGTTGTTTAACCATGATTGCGTTTACTTGAATAATAGTGGGAATAAAGTGTTTTATTTGATTTAAAATTTAGTCTAAAAACTTTAAGAACACAGTTAGCTTTTATTATTTACGTATCATAAGTAAAGAAATGCATTAGCATTTCTAATTAGAAAGTTTGTGAACCGAATAAAGTTTTAGGTGGTTTTCATTTCAAACTAAGTTTCAAATTATTTACGTCTTATGAAGGTAATAAATTTTTCGAGCTGACCATGCTAAGACCCAATCTTAGCGGTTATTTGTGGGTACTCACATCTTACTCAATTTTTGACTGGATGGTTGGTCTAGTGGTTAGTAAATCTAACTACTAAAACAAGGGGTCGTGGGTTCGATTCCCACCTGGGATATTTATAAAATATATATGTTATCAGTTGTCTGATTACCATAACACAGGCTCCGCCTACTTTGATATCAGATAACCAATATACCTATTGGATAAAACTATAAAACTACCTACTTAGTTTCTTAGTGTACTTCATAAAGTTCTAAACTACAACTACAAACTGTAAAAACATTTCTTTTTTCTATTGAAAATTAATAAAACTCGACGCGTCCCTAAAAATACTTTCAAGTAAGCTCATTGACAGTATAAAATCGTAGTAGTATAAGATCCAATTTGAGCAGACGTCGACACAGATTAATTCTATTGAATTGGGGACTCTTTGTGGTGACACAAAAAATTGTCTTCAGAATGGTTTTCCGGGTGCGATACCATGATTGATAAATATAATATAAATATAATAATATGCTATAAATTGCAATGGTTATTACAAATACTAGTTACTGTTACTTTATTTAAAATATAATCTTACTTCTTAGTATAATCAGACTTTCTTCGCTTTTGGACTTCAGCTATACTTTCCACAGTATTATTATTCTCGTAGTGGTGTGTCCGGCGTAGTAGCGGCGTAGCGCCACCGTAGCACCATCGTAGCACGTTCCGCTTGAAGCCAGAGCGATTGATTCCAAATTCAATAATGTGAAATATTACGGAGAAACACCTTTATGTCGACGAAAAAGACGAACAGTGAATATTTTATTGGAGTAAATAAGAATGTAACAAGATAATAATATTATGGTTACCGAAGAGAGTAATGAGGCAGTTACTTGGATTTAGATAGGTAATTTATGTAGGTAAGTGGAATAATTTCATTACCCATGTTGCAGTTGCTTTCTAAATAAAAACACATAGTTATCTAAAAAAATAATAGTGGAGTTGTTTAAACAATACGAGTAATAATGCATTAAACGTTAGTCCATTAGGAAGTTCATATATTCACTAATCCATCCTACATTAGCGTAATGGAATATCTAGGCTTATAACTGTTTGAAATTGTGCGAACATGTTTTTTGATTATTAAGGAGGTATTACAAACTACAATCCATAAAAATCCATGTCTGACGTCAAATTATTCATTGCTTTAGTTACATGGCTCTCAATAATAGGCTCTAAATAAACTGTCATAGGTACCTACTCCGTACTTAAATAGAATGTTAGTACAAATAAATAATTATGATGAGATGACGAGTTTTAGATTATTATGGACAGCGGAGAGATTTTGATTTAGTGCCGACAGAAAGTGTTGAATGTCAAGTGCCAATGAGCGCAGACACCTCATAACAGATTAATTATTCTGTTTGCCGAGTCACCACTCGCTGCTGTCGGACCCTCTCACAATTCGGATTTTATGATGTGACTTGCTGTTGCTCGAATCGTCCATTACGTTTATTTTGCAATTAAGTCGACCAGCAATGTACTGAATGTAGGTAAAACAAACGAATACAAATATAAATTGTGTAAAAACGGAATAATTTATTCTATAAATTTAGAGTTAATTACTTAGTCTTCGTTATTACTGTTTCTCATGTTAATATTTGCATACCAACTCTGCAAAATATGGTGAACTAATTTTTATATAATCATTGTAACGTAATTGTACCCATATTTGTGTCATTTTCTTTTTTCGAATATATTTTTAGCTCTTTGAGGCGATATTTTTATATCATTTATACCCGAGAACAGTGTCATAGTCACTAATTTAGTTAACTGTCGATTAAAATTTTAGGCATAATAGTTATTTATTTAAATAAAAAGATCATAATATAAATTACACATTACAAACAAAAACAACAAACGTTACGAAAGTAAACTCTCCGAACGCGAATATTTGCCTGGTATTTGAAGGTTTGTTGTAAGTGGTAAGTTGTGTACATAATTAACATTCGCAGGCTTATTCTTATTTGTATTTCGAACTGTACCGTAGGGTACGGTAGGTAAATCTTTTTGAGAAGCCTTCGCCACTTCGTTGAGTAGTGAACGAACAATGGACCTTATGCAAAATGCAAGCGCGAGTCCCCGAGCCGGTATCACCTTACCTGCTTTTAGATAGTTTTACATACATTGCTCACCAACGAAGAATGTATATGATTTCCTACGAGTGCATAAAGATTATTACTTATATTACTTTTTTATTTTATCTATTAACAATTTTAATACATACTGCACACCATTCTTTCTTTAAACACGCTTATACTGCAATACTGGGTTCTACGTGAATGTACTCGCTCGGGAAGAAGTGGGAGCTTAAATATTTATCGCTCGCCGTGAACGCCGTGGAACACCGACGGATGCTTTACGAGCGAAAAATGAGACGAAGTGTACAGATAATGAGAACATATTTGCTTTTTATTACTTGTGCTGATACTTTTTATCAAAAAATGATAATGAAAAATGAATAGAGTAAATAACGTAAAAACTTAAATTACAGTAGGTTTCTGCTAGCAACAACTTCTTGGAGAGGTTTTATAAAATGTTTCAAACAAAATTGAATTACGAGTATCATAATAATAGATTCTTCTTCTTACTTAGATTCCTACATACATAGTGCATAATAATGCATACATACATAGTGCATTATTATGCATTATTATGCACTATGTATGTAGGAATCTAAGTTATTTTTTGGTACGGTGTTTATAGGTTATGTTTGCGAACGTGCATGCAATCTTCTATTGTCGAAAAAGCTTCTGCCGCGGCGCAATATTCTCATTTGGACCGTAACTGCTTCAAAACTACGTGACTTTACTGGTAGTGTTGTTAATTATAGCGTTACAGATACATGTAAAAGGATCTGGATAAAAGAAAAGAACGAAAAGAAAGAAAAGAAAAGATTGATAGATAACAGGAGCACGAAACTGTAGGTACTCAATTATGTGTAATGTCATTTTTACGGTGGGAAAATTCTTGTTCTCTGCTTTTGAGTAGGTACTAGGTACCATAAATAGTCGGTCAAGTGCGAGTCGGACTCGCGCACATAGGGTATTGTACGTTTATTAGCTGTAACGCGCAACTTAACAGCGCAACTCGGGAATTTTTCAGTGAGTTATTCTCAGTGAGCCACTTCATTTGATACCCATATTGTAGAAGAGCTTAAAAATGATAATGACTATGGATTAAGAGTGGTGTAATTGTATTTTACGAGATGTTTTCAGTAAATCCCTTCATTTGATACCCGTAAATGTAGAGAAGCTTACAAAACTTAGTCCGCCATATTGGATTAAGAGTGACGTCACTGTAGTTTTTAGTATTTGTCGATAGTGCGTCAACAGAAATACAATACATCTGAAATACATCTGAAAATTTCAACTTTCTAACTAGTAGGTACTGTTCATGAGACAGTGGACAGCAAAGTCTCAATTAGGATCTCGTTTTTTACCTTTTATGCCTTTGGGTACGAAACCCTAAAAAGAAGGAGAGTAGGTAAACGGCGAGCAAGTTTATTAAAAGTCGAAACAGCAGCAGAGATATCTACTGTATTAAATTAATAGAGTTGAGTTAGAGTACTTGGTAGGTACAACGAAGTTCAACCAGACACTTAACTTTTATCTTATCCGAAGAAAATCGATATCGGCCGTCTCTACTCTATGATACGAGTAAAAAACCTTTTCTTAACGTTGAAAGATCGTTAAAACATAGTACTTAGGAGAAAATATTAGGTACTGCTCTAGGACATTTTATAAGTTTTTTTGATTAAGTGAGTGCTTATTATAAGTCGAGCGAGCACCTATTTAAAAATTCTATTCAATAATGTAGGTAAATATAAAATTAAGGGCTGAACGGTGATGTGATTTAGTACTATCGCGCAATTAATTTAAACCGTAGCAAATATGAAATGGAATAAAATCTTTTATTGTTGCTGCAATGTAAATTATGTATATGGCAAGATGCAAGCCTACAAAAATATTTCTACATAGATTAAATCTGCAGCACGTTGCAACTAGTGCGCGTTTAATTTCTCAGCTCACTGACAGTACGTGTTGTAGGATTCATTGCACAAGAGTGTGTAGTAGATACATACTTATCGGTTATGTAAAAATTCATAAAAAAACATTTTGGTGATTCAGCTACATATGAAAAATATTTCAATGCTCGTAGCAAGCACCTAGTGCCTAGTACTTTTGTTTTATGTAGGTACTTGAATGAACTGCAGTATAATTTTTTGTTATTATCACCTATCTACCCAATCGCGGCTGCGTAAACAAAATAGATAAATCATAATTATATTTTAATTGTCAATTAGTTGGAAATTTTGGCATTCTGCCTAACATCAGCCTACTTATAAAATATTAATTTAGACTATATTATATTACTTATTAATTACGGTTATTCGTGTTAATTTATGTATGTACTATAATAATATAGAGTCTTAATTGGCAGTGGCAACGCATCTGCCAAGTACAATTTCGTAACATTGATAGGTTTAATGTTGAAGCCCTACTTAAAGATTTTTTAAGAGAAACAATGATACGCTGTATGCTAGTTATGAGTACTTAAGTAGGTAATTGCGTACCTAACTTCAACTAATATTATGCCTACATAATATTATGCCTACATCCGTACTCGTATATAAGCAGTACTCGTAAATACATATATCTTCTCTGTATTCCTATCTGAAATTCTTGGTAAGAAAATTATTATGTAAGGAACAACTTGCAAGTTGTTAATTTAAACTGCTAGTCATGCATGCAGATACGCTGCTGGTTGTTTGGCTTTGAGCGCCATGAGTAAGGCATTTTCCGATATTATTGTAGCACTTTGGTGGAAATTATTTTACTATAAAATTGTATCCATACAAGACAGTCTCTCCATGAGAGACTCCGTCTACTGTCATGACTGTAACAGAATTTCGCTTTGTTGTTAAACTTTCTAAATCATTAATGGCTGTTAAAATTCTAGTAATGTTGCTGTTATTAAAATAGTTGTAATTAAAATACCTACATAGAACATTTAGCTAGAGGATTATTGGAAGAGTGCGGTAAGGTCGGGCACTTGACGGTAACAACGACCTTACATTAATGCTCCTAAATGATGTCTTATTTTATGATGACTTATTCCTAAATTTGCATATTCTCAATTATTCTCTAGAACTGGCATCTCCTTGGAGCATTTCATCGTATAGTGAGGTGTATAATTCTAACAGATTTTAAAGAAAATGATCTTTGATCAAAAAACATAGAATAGTAAAAATAGTGTTCCACTTGTGGTTAAAGGATCATTACAAGGTATATTAGTTATATAGGTTACATATACATAACTCTAAGCTCGATTAACTCTACCCATAACATGAAAAAGTTGTACCCGCTAATATGTATAAGTAGATGAAGGAGCAATCTATCTTCATTCACCACTGACCTATTTATACGTACTTTTTCCCTGACCGAGGAAAATACTCATCTGTCGATGCTATCTGATAAGTTTGTTCTATAGAAATTGTATTCGTACTAAGTATATCATTGGATCTGCAAGAAATTGCGCATGAAAGTTTGGCTTCCAAATAAATCATGACAAATCTTCGTAGAAAATTGCGATTGTGACAATAATAAAACGTTTTTGTCATTAAGTAGATATTGTTTGTTATATAAGGAAATGT
>DWBW01000304.1:0-11047 GCA_018231125.1 Spialia spio | reverse complement strand
GTACGTATATCCGAAAACCGTATTTCCGTATTTCCGAAACTATAAGAACTGTTGAAAATATGATTCGTAGATGTTTTTGTGAATCGCATTAAGATTTTCACATAAAAGCAGAAAAAAAACAGTATAAAACACTTAAACAATAAAAATAGCTCGTACAAAGATAATCTGCATATCTCGTACCTATTATTGAATTACCTATAAAAAGGCACGAGGCACGTCTATAACAATGAACCTCAGACTTTTTTAAGCATAGTTCCCTTTATGTTAGTCTTAAATATTTATGACATACCTACGTAGACAAGACAATACAATTGTAAGTAGTCATTCTGCGTCATAATTTACCTACCTATTTACCAAAATTATGTTAAATCGGAAAGGAAGTTAGAAGATAATAGAGGTAAATACTGTGGTGAACCTATCGTTACTTAGTTAGTTTATCAAGTTCTCTATGGCTAATACTATGAAGTGACGATAATGTAGCCACGTTCTGTGCCTGCCTACCAAATTTTAAATCGGTATGAACGATGTCTTTAATCCTTTTTCCATTGATCTTGTAATGTTTACAGTTGTTGTGTGTAATACGGTGTGAAGTAGCTCAACGTCGCCTGGCTCATTCCGGTCTTAACAGATTAGAAAAAATCCGACCACACGCGCGACGGTAAATTATAGCTTGTCTGAATAATCTTGAACGTGGATAGTTTTATAATATCAGCTACTTATTTATTTAAAGATTAAAGTCACAGGGACAGCTGGATTGGACAGTGGCTAAAATACTTTCTTCCCACTAGTAGAAAAAGTAACAGCATTGACGTACACACACACACACTCTCAAGAAAATTAGCCAAGTAAAGTGGCAATAAGATAAGAATTATGTATTTGAATGGATTAATAATTTTGAAAATCAATATTTTTATTATTCACTCATTTTAAGTCCCCCTGTAAACGCAAATCGTAAATATCAATATCTAATAGGCGGACTCAACAGTGGCGCTAGCGCACCGTGTGTGCCTTGTCGCGTAACAATAATAAAATATCCATTAGCTGTAGTGTTGTCTGTGTGACTCAAAATTAGCTTCTTTTAAACAGTCTCATGTTTGTTTTGTTTCTGTATAAAAACAATCAACGGTTCACATTTTTAATTTTGCCCATGAACATCGAAACACATGAACTTTTATAGGTATTATGAGTATGTTCTTGCTAATTCGGAAGGAACCCTTCATGGACCCACTTGTTTAATTCTTTCCAACAATTAAATCATCACCGATCCATCATCGATTTCTTTCCAAAAATTAATCATTACCTGATATTACGGCGTTTCGTTTGGCTACTTGTGATTTTGTCAGGCAATTTATTCAACCAACATTTTATGCATTAATATGAACTGAGTATGCAATTACACACCATAAATTTTCTTTGAACGACCTAATAGTACCTAATACATAATGATGATCGCCCAGCTATCGTTTCATCATTATGTCTTTCTGAATGCGTAATAAGTTTAAAGTGGGCAAACAAATAAACATTAGGTACCTACTGAAGAAGTCTGTAGGTATCTAATATTATTGTGACAAAAAACTTGATTCTGTAAGAAAAATTTAAACTACCTCTGCTCGAGCAAACTTTGTACGGTTTGACCGATCGATCTAGGTAACTAGTTACTCATTTCGCATCTCATTTTAGATAAAGCCTAGTTATGTACCTATATAATAAGACTACGCTCTTGTTGGCTTATGATTAACATTTATAACAAGCGATTACCTATGGTCATTTTATGGATTTAATTTGAAAGGTTAATTTATGAATTTAATTTACCTTCGTAATTTAATTTCAACAATATTATTTATAACTTTTAAAACTAGATATCTGGGTATTATGTAATTGTACAAAGGGACCCTAAATTGTTTTATAGGTAAGTATTACGCTTTTAAATAAAAGCGGAAAAGATAACAAAGTATCAAATAGGTACTCGCATCGTAGTTAAGGCTATATAGTTTGATAGGTACTTTTAATTTTGTTCTACAAGTTTAGTAAGTAGTAACCTAGGCTACTGTCTGTTAAAATGAAAGCCTTAAGCACAACACTTTTACCAATTGAAATTCTTTTAGAAACAATTTTAATTCGGTATTTATCAACATCTTCATCTTATTGTGTAACAATAGTGTCAGAGTCACCGTTTCAGTTCAAGAGCCCTGTAACTTTTATTCAAATTGTAAGTCAGGATACTATCGAATTACAAAGATTAATGCTTAATGCATCAGAAAAGGGTTGTACAGATTTTATTGTGAAAATAAAAGACCCACAAAGATTTATGTATATATTTGACAACGTTACACACTTAGGAAATGTCCGGAAGAGTGACAGAAAATTGATATTTTTACCTCCAGATGAAGTTAGTGAAGATGATACTAAAATTATACTAGAAAGTATTTTTAAAACGAAAGAGCTAGCTCATGTGCCTCATGTGCTATTGATCATACCGATTAAAATAGATCAAGAATGTGAAGGCTATGAGTTAGTCACTCAGAGGTTCATTGGACTCGACAATAACACTTATCCCGTACGCTTGAATCGTTGGAATTCCTGTACTAACACGTTTGAAAGTAATGCTGATTTATTTCCTCATGATATGGCAAACTTAGAAGGTAAAATTGTCAAAGTTGCCTGTTTCACTTACAAACCCTATGTTCTGCTTGACCTTAATACTGAACAAGTTCCTTTCGGACGGGATGGTATGGAAATGAGAATTGTGGATGAATTTTGTCGGTAAGTTTAAATTGTAGGTAACTTTACAAACAATTATATATAAATTTTGACAAATGAGAGTAGGTACCTACGGTTAAAAGGGATGTTATATTTTTGTTGTTAGCGTGATGCTATTATTTACACAGGTGGATAAATTGTTCAGTAGAACTAGTTCGAGATGACGTACACGAATGGGGAGAGATATATGAAAATCTTACCGGTGTTGGTGTTATCGGAAACGTGCTGGAAGACCGTGCTGATATAGGAATAAGTATGGGTTGAAAAATTCTTAATAAGTAGGTACCAAAGGTTTAAGTTGTATAAGTAAATACTCATAAATTGATTGAAAACTTTCAATAGCCATTGCTGCATTTATGACCGATTATTACCTATGGAGTCCTTACTTTTAAGTTTTAATACAGGTTCTAGTCCATTGCAAAATCTAAAACTAAGTGAATAGATATAAATAGGTAGTTCCTACCTAGTTGTAGGTTCTTAGGTTCTTGCTTCATTTTAGAAATGTGTGTTTTTGTTATATTTTCAGAAAAAATTATAAAATTTATAATATTGATGATGTTTTAGGTTGTGGTCTTATGTACTAAGTATAGTTTGATTGTTATGTTTTGCAGCGGCACTTTATTCTTGGTATGAAGAATTTCTTGTGTTGGATTTTTCTATGCCAATAATCCGAACGGCTATCACATGCATAGCTCCCGCTCCGAGGCGAGTACCTACCGATATGTTATAGTCTTCTTATTAATCCTCTAAAAAGTCCGTTTTTTTTTATTTTAATAAATAAATATACTCTAACTTTAGGTAATAATTTAACATTGTATTAATTAGTCTTACTTTCTGTATATTTCGTATAAGAAATAATTTGTAATAGGTACTTTAACAATTTTCTAGATTAGTGGCCAGTTGGGAACTACCATTGCTACCATTTACTCTAAGTATGTGGCTCGCCCTTCTTTTCACATTTTTGTTTGCCTGCGTCGTTCTCATAATTGCCCGAGGCTGTTCAACAGACAAGGTTTTCTTGTCCACGTTTGGAATGATGATAACACAGGTAGATAGCTATATAGGAAGACACAAAAGTAGTCTTTCATGTTTGGATATTTGTCTTACTAATAATTTAAACTTTATGCAGTCCCAACCTGAACCTGGGATGAACTCTTGGCGTATTAGAAGAATTACTGGCTGGCTTTTGATAACAGGTTTAGTATTAGACAACGCGTATAGCGGTGGATTGACCTCCACTCTCGCTGTTCCGAAATACGAAAAGTCTATTGACACCATACAGGATATTGTCGACAGAAACTTGGTGTGGGGAGCCACTCATGATGCCTGGATATTTTCCATAACTCTTTCTCAAGACGTAGGTAACATGACTGTATGACTGTACTCCCGGACACATCTATCGGTTCACCTAGTACTATTTAGGTTTTGACGGAATAAGTTTTTATGCAGTTCGGAAGCTGATTTAGTTAATTTAGTAGCCGGTTTAGAAGGGGTAAACCCTTGGTATGTTTTTCTTAAATTTCGAATCCAGAAATATAAAAAAAGAAAATTAGAGTCTTCAACGTTTTCGACGAAAACGAGAATGTTTTCAACGACCAAGGAATGAAAAATTAACTTTATTTAATTCGCGAAAGTAGGTTTTTTTATTGATGTTTTGATGGTGGCGCAATAGGTGGGCTGATAGATTCTAATGTGTCCGCGATTACATAAGGTAGATTTATTTTATGGATATTGGATATATTTCTCTTTGTGTTCTTAGCCCATGATCAGAAAGTTGATAAATCAATTCAAAACGTATTCATCGGACGAGCTTCAACGCAAAAGTTTTTCTAGAAGTATGGCCTTTAGTATTGAAAAATTACCCGCAGGTAATGTTGATTTTCTGTTTATTTCATGGTTATTTTTTTCACAACCGCTGTTTGATAGTTTCCTTCGCGCTTTTTTTTCGAAGTATTGACAATTCTGAGACATCGTAGCAAATATCATCGCAGCTATAATAATTTTTATTGTAATGACTGCAAAACATTTTACGATGAGGTTACCATCATTATGCTATCTAAATAAAAACCTAGAATGTCTTAAATACTAGATTCAAAGTTTCACAGGATATTTTGCCATCGGTGAGTATATAACAAAAGAAGCTGTGCCGGATTATACTATAATGTTGGAAGATTTCTACTATGAGCAGTGTGTAGTGATGTTGCGGAAGAGTTCTCCATATACAACTAAAATCAATCAATTCGTTGGTAGACTCCATGAGAGTGGGCTGATGTTGGCTTGGGAAACACAGGTTCGTTTAATTATTTTTATATGAATAAACTTAGCGAAATAAAAATTTATTTACCTATATATTGTTTTTATAGGTGGCTCTTAAATATTTAGACTACAAAGTGCAGTTAGAAGTAAAGTTGTCGCGAACGAAACGAAACGTTGAGAATTTAGAACCACTGGGGTTCAGGCATGTAGTGGTATGGATATACCTCATTATCGTAAACATTTTTTTTTTGGATAATAATATTATGTTGCTTAAACTGTCGTTTTTAAACTCCGACGCAAAAACGATGGGGTTTTGTCTGTGGCATCGTAGCTCCCATTATACTTAGATTACAAATGGGTATCAAATAAAAGGGCTTGAGTAGCAGAATACAACATACTATAAAAAAATTAAAACCAAGATAGCTGCAGCTGCAAAATGATTGATTATTAGTATATTTTGTCGGGGATTTTAAAATTTTAAAATTTACGATTTTTAATCCTAATACCTATCCTTTTTTCTAGGGAATTTTTATATTGTATGCTCTGGGCGTTTCACTATCAGTATTCGTATTCTTCATAGAAGTATTTCTAAACAGAAAGCAACGGTTGAGTAAAAGGAACATTAAAATTTGACAGAACGGATACGTAAATAATATAAGAAATAATACAGATGACTTATAAGAAAAGAAGCATGAACATAAAATAGGCTAAAACGTAGTAGGCTTTTTTTGTAGATAAACGGGCCGATCGGTGGACACTTTCTTTACCTAATTACAGATAGTTCCACCAAAGTACATATAAACATGAAAGAATTGAATGATATAGGTACATTAAGTCTTCGTAGATCTTTGTCAGGTCTTACTCTACTTACTCCAAACGGCCACCATTAAACTGACCCTAGTGGTGGCCGTTGGCACAAATATTATTTGGATTGGAACCTGTGGTGATCGTTGGGGATAAGTATTAATAAAAGTTGGGATAAGTGTTATCGATTTTCAATGTTTTGTCAGTGTAACCTATAGCAACATACCTACAATATTTACTCGGTTCACTACTTGCTTAATTTTCAAATATAGTTTTTGAGCTTAGTTACAGTCATTTTTTATAAAATAAAAATTATAATAGAAAATAAATTGTTTTATTTCAACCCTAAAGAATACAAGTTCCTAATAACTACTAAAGGTAGGTGAGTAGATAGATAGAAAGATAGATATAGTTGTAGAAGCTGGACCAACATACTTTCGGCGAGCGACCATCTTGGTCCTCATTCTTAGAAGCAGTACCTACATGACATGACATTCTATGAAAGGTACTCTACCTACAATTGACCTACCTACAACAAGCCTACAACATGAATGTGCAAAGGACACACTTTACTTTGGCGTGAATGCGTGTGAGGAATGAGAAAGAAACACACCACGTTGAGACATCACAATATGGGTATGGGACATATATGGGTTTATTTAATGAAATTAACATTTCAAGATTTTTAAAATAATTTTTAGTAACGTTATCCACGTTTTTGTGTAAGGGCAATACTACTAACTACGTAACTACGGCTTTCTTTATCAAATTATAATATTGGTATGTTGGTACGAATGATCGCACTTATTGCCAGTGTTGAGATTTTCTCTACGTTTTAAGGAGATTTTATTGTGAACATATTATTATTTTAAAATTGTTAAAGGCGATATCTACTATAGCGTTTATTTTAAGCAAATATAGATTTATCAGTTTACGTATTATCATTTAATTTTTTGGGTGTTTTTTGTTTTCTTTTTATTATAACATTTAACCAAGTTTTGGAATATTGTTTCTTTACCACTAAAGCGGAACTATGTACATAGCATAAGTCCATACATGCTACGTATGGAATCCAAACTTATTGCTTAAGGTTCTTGTAACATTAATCTGTGTTAATTAATTTTTAAATGCTAAGTAGGTATTGCAAAAACTATTTATAAAACTTTTTACTTTATTTAAAACGTTGACAGTTGAACAATGAGGAGTGGCTGTTTTAAACATCATAATGGCAACATCCCTATCATAAATGCCAACGCTGCCAACCTTCAAATGTTACAGTGAGCTGAGTGAGCGTTCTCGCGGGAAAATCGATATTTTATTGCGTGGTGTAATTTTGTAGGGTGAAGTGCAAGTGTGGTGCCGCAATTTTAAACTATTGTACAATGATAAATTAGACTAAATATAGGTATATAGGTATTGTTAATTCGACTGTGACTATTTTATTATCAGTTATCACTATGGCTGCATACCGTGCTTTGTATATCGCATTTTTTCTTTCTGTGTCGGCGGAATTTGTGTGGAAACATCATAATAATGAAGAACTACCCTTAGTTTTGGAAGAAGTGCATGAAAAATGTCCCAATATAACAAGAGTTTACACATTATCTGAGCCTTCTGTGAGAAATGTGCCCCTGTACGTTATAGAATTTTCCGATAATCCTGGCTTTCACCAACCATGTAAGTTAATTTATCAAGTGTTTTTTATATAAGTATAAAATGTTTGTAGCATTAACGCAAATCAATTTTGTGCAGACAAACCAGAAGTAAAATATGTGGGTAATATTCACGGAAACGAAGTACTCGGTCGCGAGTTGCTGTTGGGACTGGCAAATTATCTGTGTGAGCAATATTTGAGCCATGATCATCGTATTCGGGCTCTTATCCACACCACCAGAATACATTTGCTTCCTTCCATGAACCCCGATGGTTGGCAGCTTTCTACGGATACTGTGAGTTCTTAAACATATTAAATATTATGAAAATTATATAAATAGTAGGTAGATAACTATTGTCTGTCTTCGGGCACTTCTTCAAATTCATGACATGTTTAGTACGTTTACACCGATTTTACACACGTCTTTTTTTTACAAACAGGGTGGCAAAGACTACCTTATCGGGCGTGCCAACAACCATTCTGTGGACTTAAACAGGAACTTCCCAGATTTAGACGCAATAACATTCGAACTTGAGCGACAAGGTATCAATCACAACAATCATTTGTTGAAGGATCTGACTCGACTCGCTGCACCGGTAAGTGTATAGGTAGGCTTAATCACAGATCTCACCTTTATAATATGAACATAACTTTATATTGTTGTAGGTCATTAAATTTTATCCTGTCGCGGCTCGGCGGGAAACTTTTTGTAGCCACAAGTCACATCTCCAAGCCAAGGGGGTGTGTTCATTAGTGCACCCCCTTAGCTTCATAGCATTCGGCTGAGCGACAAAAAGTCTCCGAGACAAAAAGTTTCTAAAGACCGCATAAGCCTCTATCGAATCGCGATATTTTTACAATATTATGAATTTTTAAAATTTTGTTGACACCAAATTAATCTAATCTGTAATACCATCGGTTATAAGTCTGCAAAGTTGGAATTCAATCTGACCGTTTAAAGTGGGTGAGAATCACGTTTAAAGGAGTATGTTACTCGTTTGCTTATAAGTACAACTGTAGCGTATAATAAAGCGCTAAAAACTACGCCCTCATCGTTATTTATCGGCGATATTATCAGTTGGAGCCCGAGACGAGGGCGGTGATGCGGTGGATAATGTCGGTGCCGTTCGTGCTGAGCGCGGCGATGCACGGCGGCGACCTGGTGGCCAACTACCCGTACGACGAGAGCCGCAGCGGCGCACCCGTCGCTGAGTACTCCGCTAGCCCCGATGACGACACTTTTAGGTACGGGAATCCTGAAATCCAGTGGCCAATGAAGAGGAAATATTCGTAAACAACCTCGAAAAACTCACAGTCTTTTTATTAATGCCCCTTTAAACCTACTTAAATATGGAAAGTGAGTTGTTACTCGTTTAAGTTTTAATGTGCTTTGAAAGACATGAAAAAGTGTTAATCGGATTGCTGCAATCGGATCTTTTATGCTGGTTAAGTAAGGAACCCTACCTCACTGTGCAAAATGCACCAATTCTATAACTTAATAGCCTATTAAAATGAAATGAAATTATTTTATAATACAATATCAAAATATATTCGTTTGTTACAAATAAGATTAAGATGACTGATGTTACAAGTAAGGTTGTTAATTGTTTACACAATAATCAAATTGCAACTCACAACACCTTATTGTATGAGTCGCGAATCACATGTCCAGTTATTTTGAAACCAGGGAACTAGCGATGGCATACGCATCTGCTCACGCGGACATGGCATCAGCCAACCGTCCAGGTTGCAACACTTACAATCCGGACGACACAACCACATTCAACTTTGGCAAGCAAGGCGGCGTTACCAATGGAGCAGCGTGGTACAGCTTGAAAGGAGGTACGTATGTGATTGTAACAATTTACGATCATACAAATTAAAAACATGAAAAGGTCGCTTTGAATGAAATTTGTCTGTCGCCAAAGCATCTAGTATTTAAGTTATGTTTGTCATAGACATCTGTGACCAAAACACAATCAATTTTTGTTGAGCGGTGTGACAAAAGCGGTTAATATTTGTTATTATTTTGGATAACAATAGGAAATCCGGGAGAATAATGTACGACTTTGCTTCCTATAGCTTTAAATTGTACACTGGCATTTAAGTTAATCTCGTTAACCGTGAGATGGACAGGTTTTAAAATGCTAATTCGAGCGCCATTGTCCGAGATACATTCAATAGCAGTTGACGCCATGCCTTCATTATGTAACAAATGTCTTGTAATGTAATTGCGTGTAAAAAATTCGACTAATTATTTGTCGAAGCTTAGAAATCCTTTAAGCCGTGCTGATCGCTCGGGTTTGACAGTGCACACACAAAAAGACTTAAAAAACAAACACAAAAACTGGGAACAAATATTTTAACTGCTCCCTGCTGTAACAAATCCAAGTTTTCTCAAACGGCGGACCGGCAAGCATTCTGAGTGTGACTACTACACACTTGTCCATCATTATCAAATGTTACATGTTGGGACAATGATTTAGATTAGAGAATATTCTAAACGGATGCGAGCAAGAACGAAGTGTGTAGTTTTCTATGTACGCAAGTGTATATCAATTTTATATTCTTCTAGGAATGCAAGACTTTAATTATCTGGCAACAAATGCGTTCGAGATAACTCTGGAGCTGGGCTGTCAGAAGTACCCACCGGCCAAGGATCTAGAGAAGGAGTGGGTGAGGAACCGCGAGGCACTGCTCGCGTACTTGTGGAAGGCACACTCCGGCATCAAGGGCATCGTCACTGACGACTCCGGCTTCATACAGAACGCTGTCATCTCTGTCGTCAATATCACTGGACCCGTGCCCAGACCCATCCGACATGACGTCACTACGGGTAAGATATTTTTCCTTTTTATAATGGAATTATGGAACGTGTTAACTGAGGAAAGACCTCTAAAAGAATCTTTAATTTTTTTTTTTTAAAACATTGTACTCGTAGTTGCATTGTGCTGATCATTATTAGTTAAATACTAAGTAAGCACTGTGTTGATGCAGATGTTAAATTACGCCCAATTGTGAACTTAGCGGTAGTTTCTATTAAAGATACTGCTTAAGATGGTATTAGACCAAAACGAATTAGCTTATGTTCTGATTTCGAGTTATATTTATGTAAGTCTTCAGAAGTAGGTATTATATCGCCTTATGACTTCAGGTAGGTCTGTTTTCATATTTATGGTTGGACATGGCTATTCCAAAACGATAAAAATAAGTTGCCATTACCTACTATATATGAGTAGGTTTATTATTAATATTATTTTATTTCTTATCTTAAAACGACTGCTGCATGGATAGTTAAATGGTACGAGCAATTGCGATCATGAAACTGTACGTTAGGTAGAATGTAGATTTATATGCAGAATGTCGATTGTATGCATCCTGCAGTGTAAAGCGCGATACCATTTGTATTGTATAATATGAGAGATTCAATATGTTTCCCGGAAATTGAATCATTTTGTAAGTATTGCAGACACCATTGTTTATAATGTTCCAATACGATGAAAAAGTTTTATAGCGTCGCATAATTGGGATTGAAGTGGAGGGTAAGGAGCCAAAATATTCTCAAAATTTGAG
>DWBW01000303.1:0-11064 GCA_018231125.1 Spialia spio | reverse complement strand
TTTAATGAATTTCAAAAAAGTTAATTCCCTGAACTCTGCTGAGTTCTTATCTATCCCTGATTCCAATAACCAATAGTGTGTTAACTTCAAAGTGGCCCTAAAAAATTCATTTTTAATTTAAAGCTACGAGCAATTAAGTACTTTAACCTTTGTTTAGGAAAAGGTCGTGGAAAAGACGTTAAGTTCTTTTCAATTTCGAATTTTCTGATGGACGTCAAAGTTTGTTCGCAGATTTACTCTGAAGAAAGAAAGAATAAACGAGGTTATTTGTGAGGTACCTTCTTTAAGTTTATTTCTTGAAAAACTTATTGGAGACGCTTAGAACTGTCATTGCTATGCTGCTGATTTAATTTACTCACTACGTATTATTCTAAATCGATGTACCTACTTAATATTTTATTCAAAATTATATTGCAAAAGTGTAAGTATTCTTTAGAGCCTGAAACTGTCTTTAGAGCCTGAAACAAATTTTTTACACAATTAATATTAACTTAAGGATACACAACAAAGACACAGCCATATAACTTTTATTACTCTCGATATTAATCGTTTGTAATAAAAGGTAAACAAAAGGTAAAAAAAGAAAAATCGAAATACAAAGACTCCTGTAATGATACGAGATTGATGTTTTTGTCATATCATAACTGACTTTCAGTCTGTCCCCTTAAATTTGATTTACAGCAGCACTTCGACCACTACCGTCACTACAGTCGCAAAATTGAAAAAGCAAACGTATCTCGAATAAAGATATAATTGAAACGCGAGGCGACGCTTCTGAACGCGTCTGGCAATCGCCATAAAAACGCCATAAACGGACGGACGGACGAACAACGCTTAATTTTCTCGCATCGTCTTCCTTATCGTTTCGATACAAAAAGCTCAACATTCAATTAGGTTTCCAGGCCATCTCGCTAATGGAGATTACTTTTGTTAACTTTTATAGACGTCTTTGGATTTGTCAAGTCCACACGGTCTTTACGTTCTTATAAATGACTTACGTATGTACCTATCTACCTACTTATGTTTGAGTAACTCGTAGTTCGATTTAAAACTTTTGTTGCAGTTCACAAATAAAATTAAGACAGTTAACCTTTGACATCTTTCTTTGTAAAGCGTTATTTCA
The DNA here is from genome assembly GCA_018231125.1 of Spialia spio. Classification (NCBI taxonomy): domain Eukaryota; kingdom Metazoa; phylum Arthropoda; class Insecta; order Lepidoptera; family Hesperiidae; genus Spialia; species Spialia spio. The sequence continues at coordinate 9,941 of DWBW01000303.1, read as the reverse complement.
TCCTGTTACAAATATTGTAATAACTGTGATAAGTCATATAATAATAATACACCTTATTGACCTAACTGTTTTTCTACCAATATATTCAAATAAAACTAACTTTCGATAGAAGTCAAAAGTTTTGTTTTTATATACGTTTTGTTTTTATTGTGTACTGTTTTTTGTGTTCTCTATTGCTGTCGAATTTGGAACATGCTTTCTTTTTAGTCATCGCCCGACAAAGATTAATCTCTCTTGCCAGATAACAGGAGCGATGCGCTAGATTGGAATTTTCGGTACTGTCCTTTTGAAACAAGTACTAAAAGACTTTTCAATTCGAGCAACAGGTTTTGTTGCGACACAGTGTCACATCACCAATTTCTGCTATAAAAGTTTGTACAGCTAATAACTACCCACTGTTTCTATTTTTTCATAGTGCCAAATCTCCAATTTTCATAATGTTTTTGTTTATTGAAAAAAATAGAAAGTAAATTATTTTAGTTTAAAATAGTTTAAATGAAGGACATGTAGGGGGATCTATTCAAACTTAATGAATAAGTAAAAAATAAAGTAGGTAGGTACCTAATAATATGGATAGCAGGACATTTCCCACAAAATATTAATTAATTAATTGTTCGCTATAAAACAAAATGCGAGACTTAGAACATGCAGGTAGGGACTATGTTATTTAAATCATGTAGGTCCCAATTATATGTCTGCATCTATGAGTTTAGACACGAAAAAAAAGTAATTTAGCGTAATTTTTTCCTGTAAAGATATTTAATTTCTGTAACGAACGATTGTTTGGTTAATGACATTTTAATATCACATGGAGGAGGTAGTGCTGTGGTGATTATCGAGAATAACTTTATAATAGAGGCGTAGGTACAGAGGCAAACACCATAATTATATGAATTATATTATTATTTGCGGATCCGGATTGTAATAACTTAATTTTGTATGTTATGCGTTAATAATTTATTACAACGCGATACTTTAATACTTTAGAGAGACCTAATCTATCTAGTTTTCTTGAAGAGTTACCGCCCCTGACGTCATAAACCGTGAAGACTGTTTAAAAGTGTGGGTTTTCATACACTATGTTGAAACATATAACAATATACGTATATGTAGCCATAGCTATAGCCATCTAAGTATTTAAAAAGGTATTTACTCAGATAGTAATGTCAGGAGTAACTATTTAATAACGTTAACGTTACAATCAAAAACGCTTTTCTTTTGAACACATGTCACGATCTAGTTTACTTTATTTTTAATGATTTTTCTTCTACTTTTATTTTTTTAGCTCAATCAGTTAAATTAACATATTTATTAGCATACAAATCTTGCTCTGTTTGAAGATCTTTAATTTGATTTTGAAAATCTTAATTTCCTTTACATTAGTGTCGGTATCTTCCCGCTTGTTTTATTCATATTTCTATTTCTCGGAATGCTAAACTTATTTCCAACTTCGTAAGGTCGTCATCAAACTTAGATCCTTATTTTCTATGTACTTATATAATATACCTATTCTATCTACAACTTAACGTTGAACTATCTTCTGCTACCGAAACTAGCTTAAGTATGTACGTGACTTGTTATAAGTTAATAAGAAAACATAAGTATGTTTGGCTTCGTACTCTTATCTTGCTTGAATAACGGAACTTCTTAATATATGGCTTAAATTTAGGCAAAGATTTGTAGTTATAGTTCAAAATCCAGGGGGACAAGATTTGAATCTCTGCGCGTAGTTCTAATATACTAGTCCATAACTAATACATGTACAATTTAGATAACTATTTACTTACATACATATAAGACGGCACAAAATTTCGCTTTGTGTAAGAAAACAATGTCAGTGGCGTTTTAACAAACCGAGAAAAACTTAAGTTTGCAATAATTCTGTTTACTGTGGAGCAACACCCATTCTTACATCCATTTTCATTTTTATAAGCGTTGTAAGGTCTAAAGCTCTTCGTAGTTGCTTTATTTTATGACAATGTTGGTAAGTAAATATTTATTACCCTTACCCATCTACGCTACTGCCATTAGATACGTGTGTTGTATATTTTAATGTAAGTAACGAAAAGTGCTTTAAAATAGTTAAATTAATTACGTTATTCGCGTCCAGGATCTTATAATTAAGTAATTACTATACTCAGAAGTAGGTAAAATTTAGGAAGAAGCTACAAACAAAACGTAGCACAATCACAACACTGGACTAAGCTATTCCGCTCCAAGTATTTTAATATGAAAACTAAAATGCCGGTGTAATTACATCTTTCTTAGTGTGCCAAAGCTGAAAAGCTCGTTATATTTACGTCGTGAAATTATTTTAATAAAACGCCGCTGCAAGCTACAGTAGGTAGAGGTTTTATAAAATACTTGTTAAAAGAAGAATTATATAAGCTGGCTAAGTTTCTTTACCTTTGCATCAAATCAAAACAACTCCACGCCTCGGGAACAGAAAATAGAAGCTGGAATTTATTCACCCGTTATTGTATTACCTAGTCGGCCATTTTTGCTTCGCTTTGAGAAGTTAAATCATCGAACCATGTATTTCTAACTTCTAATTGTTTTCAGAGTTCTTTGATCCAATTTCAAATTCGAAAATTTGACGGCCATTAATCCTTATTATACAGAATGTTTAATGGTTTGTTTTATTAACCTTATTACAAAGTTTAATACATTAACGAGTACTTACCTAGATATTAAAATTTAATAAGATATTATTGTGATCCACACTGCCAGTGATGATAAACATAATGATATAAGTATACTTAGGTATACTTCTTATATGCTCGCTTCAATGAAAAAGTATGGATCATAATTGAACCCTAAAAAAATTATTATCACTGTTTTGTTACACTTAAGATCCTGGAGTTCACTTAATCACCTGATACAGGCCACCGAGAGGCTTTTGATGAGATAAGAATCCCTCTTAATCCGGTATCGATCGATTCATATCCGTGTAGGTACTTTCTGGAGGTTTATCCTGTTATAAAAAGGCATTAGCGCCCTACTTATGTCAGACTTCTCGGAAAATAATAATATGTTTAAACTTCGAAACATCCTCAAAAAGCTCCTGTGATAAAAATATTTAGATATACTCGGAACTAGGGTTAACTCATAAATGTCAAAGAAATGTATGTATGCAGGTACGTACGAGCGTTGACCACAAGCCACGAAACCACAAGATCCTTCACCCACCCGAAAACTCCAATGACCCATCCTTTCAGTTTTTTGGTCCATCTTATTTTATGATGAAAAAATTTTAATAAAATTAGGCCTTATAGCGACTATCATAGCGCCGAATTTAACTAGCTCTGAACTCAAGATTTAGCAATACAAAGCATAAGCACCTAGCACTGAGCAATAAAGATCAAAATCGAGCTGATCAAATCAGGATATAGTGTAATGACACGCATAGTTAGAAGATTCGTAAGATTCGGTATGACAAAGAATATGCAAAAAATTGAGGCGATTACTCATAGGAATTCACGGATGAATAACACTTTACGAGTGACGATAGTTTTATTCTTAACCAGTCTCCATCGACTTTGCCGCTATTTCTGAGAAATAAGCTTTAGCCACTACTCGTAGCACTTTCTGACTATAATTGTGATACTTTTCACAGACTTAAGTACCTATTAAGCTACTTTAGAGACTGCAGGTTCTTTAAGTTCTACTTATTGTTCTCAAAACGTCTTTTAAGCCCACCGCCGACACTCATTGTGCATTCTGTAGGTACTGTCACCTTATCATTGAGGTCGACTAATTGACTTGAACTGTTTGAGAAAAGTCAACAGCGGAGTTCTTGCGTTCATTAATATTTGAACCACAAAATTGACAAATGAACTAAAAATCTCTAGATATAAGTTTATACGAACGGTGATACGTACTGTTGTAATCATCTTCCCAAGCCTAAAAGTATGCCGCCATTAATTCGCTATCAATACGACTACGGTCTTACTAATTTTACTAAGTATTCTTTAGGTCATCTTCAAATCGTCTTTCTTTATAATCAAATCATCTGGAACGCAATTCAAATTGCTTTAGCATTGCGTTATTATTATTGAGTTAAGAAAAGACAAGTCATTGTCGTTAACGATTGCTTAAATTTCAAAGGTTAACATGACCATGGTTAAAATAACACGAAACATAATTGAATTATTTGTGTTCAATTAGATCTATACACGGAGACAGAGACGTTCTGAAGACAGAAGATAATACATTTTGTGCATTAATTTACACTTAAATATTCTGTATTGTCTAAAATACATGTGAATTTTACTCGTACCTAATTAGTGAGCTATGCATGTAAGGCTTTTCTAATTTTCTTGACTTCGTCCTTATATTATTATTTTAGATTACTTATTCACATTTCATACCCATTTAGCGTTATTTTTATTCCATCCATTCATTTTTTGACGTCCACTACTGGACAAAGGCCTCCCTTAGTAAGTGCCTATCCGTCCGGTCCTGCGCCTTGAGGATCCTGCTATCTTCCTTAGCTCATCAGTCCACCTTGTCGAAGGGCGACCTGTCTTCCCTTTGCCGAGACATGGTTGCTATTCGAGCACCATTCTTTCCCAACAGGTATTAGTCCTTCGAACGATGTGGCCTGCCTATTGCGACTTAAGCGTACCTACTTATTTATTTATTTTAATTAACAAAATATATTCAAAACCTAAAGATAAAGATTAAGATGTATTTAGACGGCTTGTTTAATAAATTATGTAGATGGTTATTTTACAAATCAGTTCCGTTATGTAAAACAGCTATGAAGTTCAGCTGAATTGCGAATTTCGTGTTCTGCCAAAGTTTAGGTCTAATGCAAAATAGCCTATCTGCAGTTTAATTATTAGATAACATTCTAGGGCGTTACAATTTTGCAGACAGTTGATTCAACAACCCGACTGCGATTGTCAAATCTGTGACACGCAGTTATCAAATACTCGTAAAAGTTCAAAGTTTTCCTCTGAACTTTTCTGCTCTCCTACGAGTGTATTTACGGGTTATTTCATAACATTTTCCACAGATAAAAATGTCTTGAAGTTGGTCCTTGATTTATTGTCATCATATCCTTTTACCGTTTGGAATTCGTTCTCGTAGAAGAAAAGCCAGGGTCATTAGACTCTGAGAGTTCTGGGAAATCCTCGGAGACGGCTAGTGATGTGCCGCACCCCGTCTCCTTTACGACTCTTTGACAAACAAGTCATGCGACAAATTCTTGTGTTTCCTTTGGATAGGTATATTAGGTATATTTACATAAGGTTGTATATTTCTTTGGGACAACTATCTGTCATTTAACTTTTGAGCCATCAGTGATCAGAAACAGAACAACCATCCTATTATTATTATACCTGAGAGATGTCTGTATCTCACAATCTCTAACTGAAATAGCATATCGTAACGATGATGATGTGAGGCGTCTAAGAAGAAATCCGTGTTAAAATTGACATGGACATTGACAGCAATGGATTAATATTGCTGGTAATGATTAACAAGGTGAAAAGGATAATGATGACATTTCTATACATCCGAAACCTAAACATTATATTGCCCGTACACCACTAAACGCGACGCACGTAATCAACGTAAACAAAAGGTACGCTTGAAATTCGTTTCAAGCGCAAACCGCCTTGTTGCTGAATAACCTTTCCCAGACAACATGTAATAGAATTCATGCTTTTAAGGACACCCGTTTTCTTTCAACTAGATGTAAGATAAAAGACAGTAGAGCGGAATTCCTTTTATTACCCATTTTTCAGGACATTGAAATGATTTAAATAATTTCATTATGTTCGTTATGAGCTCTATCGTATTGTTTGCGGTAAACCAATTATTAAATTAAAATGCGGTTAGCAGACTTCGGACAACTCAAATACCTGCCCACATCCTAGTCTATCTACATGCCAAAATGTTTATTTTTCCATCAATCAAAAAGGATTATAAGGTACATTTATTCCCTGTACTATTTATTCCCTTTAGAACATTTTTAGAACTTATAGGTACTTAGTTTTATTTTAGTTGCGGCCAAAACTAAATAAACGTAGTAACACTAGCAATACGAGGTGGTCTCACAGATTTAGCAAAGTCCCCATGTCCAGCAGCAAGCCCTCAAAAGTAGGTACCTATTGCAGGATTAGACATCAGACTCGGAGACTTTGTTTTATGATAGGCAAAAGCGACTATACTACGTACCTATAGTAAAGTTTACAGTACAGTGTATGTACTGTAAGGTAGTATGGTATTGCTAGTTTTTGAGGTAGGTAGGTACCATCGGAAAGTATTGCTGATTAGGTACCTATTGGTTCTAAGTGTCAGATTTTAAACATTATGCGTTAAAACATTATTATCTCAAAAACATTTTACATATGTTCATGTTTTATTAAATTTATCTTGTTTACATATTTAAATAAAATAATTAAGCTAATAAAACTGTGTATCTTTTGTAGTAACAGTTTATGTTGTAAAATGTGTTTAAATTTGAATAGTAAATAATAAATATAAACTTTGGTTTAATTCGACATTAACCTTGCGAATTATATTACAATTTGGTTTGAATTGAATATCTAATAAAATTATTGGTTTGTTATGTTACGTTGCCAATTTTTTTACATAATTAGCTAAAAGTTAGTAAATAGTTGACTTTGAATTTCTTCGATATTAGAATTGGCAGAATTCGTAAGAGGCGTGGTGGTACCGCCGAGCTGCTGTAAGTATCTAAAACAAGCCAAGTTCAATTAGGACATTGGGAATTAAACAAAATTTTAGAACGTCTGTATACGGCATATATAACTAGACTCTTGTAGGGTGCTATGCGACTTTTAACGCATCCATTTATGATCTCATGTCTGAGTTCATACTTGAGATTCAGTTTTAGATGGATCTATCAATTTCTCTCAGTTATATACCGAATATAGATTACGAATATTATCTATAGGTGAGAACTGTTCATCAAATGGTCAATATGATTGTGTAATAAGTAGAGCAAAGCCAAAAAACGAAAGCTAGTCATATCGTGGTATTTTAGTGACCCCATTTGCTTCCAAAAGCATTAGCCATCAATGTCTATCACTCTGTCACCACACCATGCCACGGTAAAAACTTGTTCTATTGTGATGTAAAGTATCGTGTACACTAATTAAATGATTAATAACGGTTTTTGTAATTTTTTGTTGCGCCTAATTGAATTTTTAAGTACTTACATGGTGTAAGTGTTTTTTTATGCAATGTTTTTTGTTTATAACACTTTACGAATATTTTACGTAGGTATGATATTTAACTAAGTAAGTTATTTTAGTAGGTTAGTTAGGTTTTTTTTGTTTTTTATAATAATTTAAGAGCAAGTCTTTTTTAGTAATACGAAATAATTTTTATTTTTCATGTCTGTACAGTTCCGAAACATTTTTTTCTCTCTCTCTATACAATCCAAGAACCAGAAGCAAGAGCCTTTTGTGTAGGATTTAAGGTTATGGTACCCCCTCGAGCGAACTTATAAAGTTGTACTATCTTGAAAATACTGATACACACGTAACTCAGGATGGATTTCTTTAAATCGCATTGCCGATATTACATTTGTTATATTTCACCTTACTCCAGCTAGTTTCTTTTCCCGCAAGGAAGCTTTTCTCAACATTGTACGTGATTCAGACCGATTGGAAAGAGTGCAAGTAGAGAAATTGGCTATTCGTGCCTAAGCGAATATTGAATAGATCGCTTCAGCAACTAGGTGGAAACGGGAAATGGGGGAAATTTATATCTTTATGCAAAGCGTTAGATAAGATAGAATTCCTGTATAGTCCTTTTGTCCGATATCTACGGCAGCGTTTCCAATTATTAGATTCTAAATGGTTTTGTTCGATTACTTTCGTGATCACGCTCTGGCTTTCATTTTTCATCAATTCTTATTAATGGAAAAGATGGCTTTATATATTTTTGTGAATTTTTGGGTCAATTCGTTTAATTGTTTAAAAGGACTTTTTGGAGGAAAGGAAGTTCGGTAAGTTCGTAGGGAAAAAAAGGAATAAGGAATGTTTTATATGGTGAGTAGAATACCCTGATTTTAGTTTTTGCTTTACGCAATTCAGTAAACATATAATAAATACTACTATGGAATAAGTACTTGCGACTTTCACGAAATGTGAGTAAAAACTTACTCATCTCTCTTCAATTTTGTACCTAGTTTTAATTCGCTGAGGTAAATCTAATACATCACATTTCCACCACACAGACGTAAATAAGCATTTTAAAAAGATCTTGTATTAAAGTTATGACTTGGATTTATTTCATTTTAGAAACACCTCGGCTCCTTGACACAGAAAATTCTATGCATTACGCATTTCCATTCGCAATGTGAACACCCGGCTTAACTTTTTATTATACAAATGGCACAAGAGGCCATTAACGCACTCCGACACGTAAAATACGCTATCAATCAAGATAAAGGTAATTCTCATTAACATACGTTTAGCATTAATATGACCAGTCGTTAGGTCCAATGCGAAGGGAGAAGGAATTTAAGGAAAGCCGACATTTGACTCTGAAATTAGGACTCTTCGTTATAATAACTTATTAAAGGAATGAATACATCTGTTAGGCACTATTATCTTAAGGCAGAACGACAGTTATACTTGCTTTGTAATTAACCGGTAACCTTTAGTGATTGAAATAAATACATTAGTTTAGCATTTTATATACATATATACCTATATTACCTATATCTTAACCTTAAGCTGAAGGATTATTTTAAAATATTAGATTGAGAATACAAGTAATGAAAGTAGTATGTTATATTTTACAATACCTACTTACATGAAATAATTGTTTATTCATAAGACCTGGACGGTCTTACTGTAAAAGTTAAGCCACTTATTACCCTAAATCACCTTATTACAATAACAAAATACTAAATTTTTTCGTCGTGCCATACAAAAATATTTAACTAAATTACGGTCAACTTTGGTAATAAACTGATATAATCTAGCTTTCACAACAAATAATAAGTATTGTTGCAATTTATCATGAATACATATCTGCTTGACTGAGTGCATTTCAATATCTCTGATTGTATGATAACTGGAACTGATATATAAGGGCGTAAACACACTAAACACATGTCATGTTATTGCTACCGTATATATTCCCAATTATTCATTTATTTTTAAAGGAGGAAAAATTTCGGAAGATATTCCGAATATTACAAATATGTCAGATCTACAATCTTTGATCTTTAACTTCAACAATAAATGCAATTCTAATAATTAAAAAAATTAAATTCTTCTAAGAAAGATTTTAAATTCTTCTTCTAATTTGTTTATTTGGATTTCTCTACACCGAAATCCAAAGCTTTGGCTAAAATTTTGCACATAATGTAACCTGTAACGTATTTATACCCTCTTACGATTCTTGCCTGAAAATAAATAATTTCCTATTTGCAGTGACTTAAATCGAGCATTATGCTGCTTTCTACACAAAATATTTATAGATACATTCAGAAATGTATGCATCACAGTGTTTAAGCAGCTTTACGAGGCTTTACATCCAATATGCTCGTATGAATCCGTACTCCACAAACAATGGCCGACATTCGTGACTTTATTATCCAAATACATTTTGTTTGCAGTTAATCACGTTCAGTAATCACTGACTGCTTCTTCTCGTTTATTGTTTGTGGATCTATTTAACTGAATATTTAAATATTGCCTACATGAATTATGTACAATGTGTACATATAGGGATTATGATATTTATGATATCATGGCATGATGATAGGCAGCAAGGAAAATTCATTATCACAAAAAATTATTAAGCCCCTTAGTTGCCCCAATTTATTATATTGGATTGAATTAGAAAATAATTACGTGACATCAAGGTATTGTACAAAGATTTAATAATTCACTATTTTCCTTCCAGGTTGAAGCCTTTACCAGCAAGATCTCAGCATGTAGCACGTG
>DWBW01000302.1:0-11069 GCA_018231125.1 Spialia spio | reverse complement strand
AGATAAATTCGACAATAAATCTTAAAATAAAAAAACAAAATCTAAAAAGTGTACGAAGGGTGAATACTTTCCCCTAACGAGTGGGTGCTCGCGTCTCCATAAGAGTTTATGATAGAGCTTATGCGGGGACATGGTCTACATTATAATATGACGAATAAGTCATATTTGATATCTCCTGGTTTTACTGTGTATAAAAATTTTGGATTTAAATGATAATACAGTTATAATTTTTGTTATATTTGCACAAATTTATCACAGACAGTAGTTAGTTAACTGAATAAGTTAAAGAAATTAGTAGGTTAGGTACTTACCCAAAGGAAATTTAAAAGTTTTATCTAGAAACTACCTTTAGACGATTGGAACGAAAACAGTTGTTATGATTTAAAAATCAACGTAAATAATGTTGGTAGTGATGCTTTTTGTCTTAAGAATAGTACAAAAATATTGCTAAGTCGATGGTCTTAGTCTATAGGGAATACAAAAATGTACTTACGTTACGTTACGGCATTGTCCATTAGCATTAAGCTTCCGCTCGGGCTGTTATCCTGCTTATTTGTTATCCACGGTCTTTTTGCCTTGTTATTCCCATTACTGCGGGTTTGTCTCTGAAGCCATTTTCGAGGATTACTAAATGTCATTTTCTTTCTAAATTCGCGTGAGGCCTGAAAATTTTTCGAACCATTGTATTTTATTAGGTTAAAAAGTTGTTTTATTGTCTGGTACTGATATCAAGTCTTAACATCGTATTTTGGAAAAGCTATGCTTTACTTAGAATAAAAGGAAATATGTTAGTATGTATATGAAAATATGATTCGCATATTTTGGTCCGATCCCCTTGAACTCGAGGGAAATCCGTTGCCTTATGTTGTGTTATAATACAACCGCGATATTTGAATAAACACCTCGTTTAATATGCGTAGGTTTCTTGAAACCTTTTTCTGAAAGATGAAACCGAAAATAGTTTTTAGAACAATAAATATCGAATTACGTTTCTTAAAGTCAATGAATACAGACCAGACCTGAATTAAATTTAAAATGATTACGAAATATTAAACTTTATTATAAACAAAAATACTGTAATTTACGTTTTCCATTGTGCAATTGTATATTCCAGACTTTTGAAAGGCACTTTTCGCATTGCCGTATTTCGAGCGTATACCTGGAGTGGAAAAGTGTTATTTATGATAGCTACAAAATAAACACATTTCATCGCTTGCCAAGGCCAAGTCAAGCCAACTTCACTAAGACCTTGTAAAGCAATGAAAAGGTTACATTCTTATTATTTTGCTATGACGTAGTTGCGGTAGAATCTTATCTGCATTGTCCTTTGTACCGTCTTATCCACCCTTTTGATATGATGATGATGAGAAAATGTGAGTATGTCTTAGCCATTCTGTAGGATTTAACTGGAAAAATAAATAAAAAGACAGACAAATAATGTATTTTTTAAATTAGTTCTACCTATACCTACAATTCGTTAGTTTAGTTGACCGTAGTCGTAGGCATAGTAGACCGTACAGAGAAATAAAAAAAAACTTGCAAGTTCTTGGTATTGCGAGTATGTTATATATATTATGTGGGGTTATATTAATCCTTGTGTAACATCCAAACCGATGTTTTAATTTTTGTGCATTAGAGAAATAAATAACAATTAAAAACATAAAATGAAGACCTTATTATTAGGTATACCTAATATACATTGCATTACCTACTTCACTTCTTATTCATCTTATTAAACGAAATATCCACTTAACTGTACAAAGATTTCGCAACGTAGTTGCGGTGAAATAACATCTGCACTGTCCTTTGTTGCGTCTAAAAATAAGATTTAAATAAACCTCGAGCGAGTTTAAGCTCTCTGATGATACTTGTTTCGCTCTCTTAAGAAACCGTTGACACGTACTACGTATATCTTGACAGCACTGTGTGTTAAAACGTTTAACTTTATAGTAATTAATTTTACCTTTAAGGTTAGATACCGTTTTCGTTGAGTCGTAAAAATAGGCCGTGAATATGAATTACTAGAGCGATATCGAAATATATTTCCGTTGTGAACGGAAAGGGGCCACAAATAGGTCTTTAATGGTTTTTCGATTGATTGGACTCAATATTTTGCTTGCCTATCAGATGCTTTTAAAAGATTATTTCACAAGATGAAGACATTATAAATCTATTTATGCCTATTTAAATTAAAGATTTAATCTCTTGAGGTAAAAATAACTATAATAATTTAGAATTTTGAATAATTTAGAAGAAAGCAAACGGAAATTTTATTTTTTTAATTTCGCTCCGTCATGTTACGAGGGCGGTTTATCGTACGGATATGGAGTAAAAACTTTTGACGGCCCGCTCGTAGCAATTCGGTAAAATGCAATTAGAGCCGCTTCCAGCCGCAGCGTGAAGCCTACGCGTTGTCATAGCTACGAGACGCTGCAGAGAGCTTTGCCGAGTTCGCCCGCCCTAGCCGCCCTCCGCCGCAGTAAGCTCCCGTACTCCGTATAGGGCGGACGAGCTTTCCGTTACTAAGAAACTTGCGGTACGTAATTTCAGAGTGCGTTTAAATACAGAAAATTAAATTTTTAATCGAATATTATTTTTAAAAGTAACAATATTTTTATAGGTTGCGACTCAAATAAATTCGGTGAACGTTAAAACTGTGTTTCGGGTTTCAAAATATTTTTAATTAGGACGATGGATTGCGAGGTTTGGGCAAGTTTAGGGCGAGTTTGGATGCAGTTAGTGTGTTTTTCTGTAATAGAGCACGATGTGTTGTGTGTGTGAGCCATGAAGGGAGCTTCTTACGGATTTTCATTGAACACAAAACCATGACGACTCAGGATCGTGCTAATATTTTCACGGATGATGACGAGGACTTGGTTAGTAACCTTTTAATTAGATAACTGAGTAATATTTGAGTTATATCTAATGTTATGTTATAATCACCAGAGTAAGTTATGGGTAGGAATCGATTTTTTTTTCTATAGTACCTACCTTCTAGATTATAATTTTTTTATTATTTTCATGTTACGATTTATAATCCATTTTACTTATGTGGGAATGTACCCCCTATTTCTTTTGTACGTCACTTTTCAATCTAAAAGAACCATATTCTAACTATGTTATAATTGTTATGCATAAACCGACTGATGACGCATAAACAGACTCATATTACAGTTAATCCAGGTTAATTTTACCTATATTAAATATGAAATGAATTATATAACAAGACATAATTGGGTGTTATATAAATGAGCGAATATACAGCTATACAGCTATCATACGAATAGTGTATAGCTTATAGCTGTATACCTAATCATATCCATTCTGTAATCTCTAGTTACCTTATTAAGTCTGTGTGAGTTATATAATCAGATATAGTAAGTTTTTGGGCGCGTTCCAAGTGGAATACCTTAACGCCTAACTGCTGTTACATAAACTCTATCTGCAGTGAGACCAATTTCCGGTATAAGTATAGGTAGATATTAGTTACGTAGTATATACTCGTTATGTGTAATAATGCAATGCATGTAAATAAATATTTTTTGATTTGCATTCAAAAAATATATTATTTTTGCCGACGAATGTAGAACATAATTTATAAGTCATAATTAATTTCATATGTTTCAAAATATCGGTTTGCTTTTTTTACTTCTTAGATAAGACCATAGAAGCGTGGAATAAACGCGCCGAGAGAAAAGAAAGATAAGTACAAGTAGAACACAAAGAGAGTAGCTCTTCAAGAAGCTTGTCTAATTAATAATGCTTTACTATTCCGGAAAATAGTTTACTGACAGACTGGCAAGAAATCAGAAAAATTAAGTAACAAATGTGGCAGGATTAGGAAAATTTTGGAACTGTGGACCCATTAGGAAAAATTTGGAATATTCCTAACCCCTTAACATATTCGTAGTTACGAAGTAAATACATTAGCCAAGAACTTTCGGATGGATATGGTTATTTGTTTACCGACATTAGTGAGTAAACTAATCGTACAACGTGTGTATAGTACAACTACTACATTTACCAACATTAGCCATCACTATCGAAATAACAATATTGAAATTTTTAACGCGGATACCATTACCTATGATTCGACGATAACTGAGGAGATAAATATTTTGCCCTTTATTCCAGAGTACCTAGACCTACCGGGTTATAAACCAATACCTTTTTTAAGTTAAGAGCTTTTTCGGAATTAATTGCAAACAATGAAAGGATCCTCGTGACAAAATCTACTTGCCTGAAAGTTCTCCACAAAGACCTAAACATACCCGCACTCGGACACCTTATTGGAATATTATACCACAACCCTTTCCTATTTGAATAGTAATTCGTGTCCAGCAGTGTAACTATAACAGGTTAATAATGACTGTATCTACTATACCAAATTTAGTGATATCAAATTTAGTGAAATTTTGTATGATTCAGAATTTCGTCATTATTATCACTCCAATTTATTAAATTAATAATTATGATAAGGTAAACTGTTATTACTAAATAGCGATAATATACCGATGTTAGTAACTACGTGGTTTAAGTTTCATGTTAAAGCCTAATCTCAGAACTTGTATTATATCCCACCGGTGCTGTTAGCGTCAACCATACATTTTATCGGTAAGTACATATCCACGTACGAACGATTTTATCTTTATTACCTATGGTAACGCATGCGTTAAATGTTAAATGGTGGAATCGCTATAACTATAACTATGTAGACTTACCACAAAATATGGGAATACTTATCAATAATTATATTGCAGCTAAGCAAAATTTATGCGTGTAATGTTATGGTTAAGTTTGTGTACCTACTGAATGCTTAAACGTGGCGGTGTTATCATTTGACAAAGCTTTACTTGAAATTATGCAAATGAATTGATTGTTCATACTAGCAAGTTTGCAAGATACTCGTGTGCTTGTGTTATTGACAACTTAAAGAACTTAGTGCTATTACACACAGTGTGCTCTACACATGACAATAATTATGAGTTACTGCGACGCGGTGATGGCAATATAGAACAGGTAGGTAGGAAGTGTAGGAACCTATGTATGGAGATACTTTTAAAACTTAAAAAAAAAGCAAGTATGGGAAAGAATTGAAAAGAGATAAGACGCTGTAGTAGATATAGAGCCCACTTTTTGTATGCTATATATATACATACACCATGTCAACACTTCACCTAGGTATGTAGTTATGTTTTTCTTTCTAACAACAAAAGATTATAATTATGTTTTTATGGAACGATATGAATAGATAAAGAAACATAAAAGTAAACAGCCACAAAGCATCTTCCGATTTCAACGTAATCGGATCATCTACCAGATCCAATAAAACCTTTCCAGTAAATATGGATTACTATGCCATATTTATTATTGTTATCGGAATAATAAATTGATTCCGAAGTAGTGTCATTAGGCTTATCGGGGTCGAGCAACCATGAATGCGCGGTTTATCCATTATTTCCTATATTTCGCCTTGTACTTAATGAGGATTGGATTACATTGTGCTGCCTACTCCAAGGATTACTTAAGTAAAGAAGGTTATCGATAAACTGTATGAAACTCATATGTTTCTGTTTGTGAATATAGAACTCATACATGCCGAATATGTTAAAAGTTGCAAAAGTTACGACTTAACGCGCAAACAATGCTGGGAGATGAAAGGATGTAAGTACGTAATCTTAAAATTTTCTTAATTGAAGGGTACCTACTCGTATGTTTATCCAATTCCATTGTTTATTTGGTTAAGGTTTAACTTAAATGATTTTTATCTAAATAACCTAATGTAGTTAGTAAATGAAAATGAAAAAAAAATGAAAATAAAAAAAAACATCTTTAGATTATTGTATTGTCATCGGTCCTTGACCCCTATGCAAATTTTCTTTATTAATAAATAGTTAATCTGAATCCGAGAAGTAGGTGAAAACGATGTTTAAAAATTATTTTGCTGCATATACATACATAAATACAACCCAAGCTTATAAAAGAATGTTAAAACGGACATTAAATATTAAGCATATTTTATTCCTTCGTTCTAATTTCCTAATCAATTGAGTTTCAAAGACTGTTGTTGTTTGCTATATCTGAGTCACGTTTTATCATTCCTTCTGCGCATATGTAGATGGTGTCAGCATGGTTTTAAGGGAGTGTAAACTTTATGAGAACATGTCAGGCGGATGTCGCGTAATGGCTACAACTTCTAAGTAATAAGCTACAAACGTGACATATTAAACGTAATGAAATGTACGAAGTTAAAATGTTTTTACATACATAGTCTAATAGGGATTTATTTACGGAACTGTGCGATGTAGTTGTTATTATGCCGTTTTACCATTCAAAGTATCTATGAGGTCGGTTCCCGGCGGGCAGAAATAGAGTGATAAATTGGCCTGGTCTGTAAGTAGGTATATGTATATAGGTATCTGCTCTTATTTTGTGTCGTTGCATTATTTATATCTTTGTGTAGATATATAATAATGTAATATCTATGGTTCCCACTTAGATTATAAACAGTGTCTATCCATGACACAGGAATTCTTAGTATTGAAAGTCATTAAGTTGTGATGTCTCAAGCAGAGCGGAACCAAACGCTATTTGACTAATTGATTAAAATTGATTAATTGACTAAACGTGATAAGACTTAAAACTAACCCTTAGGAATATCTTAACCAGTTAAACCTTTAAATACCTTTAAATAAAAACCTAAACATATTTGACATGTTAATTTATTTTATGATTTTTTTAGTGTCCTACCTCTACACCAAAATGTCTACTACTCTGATTCAAAGTGTCTGAAACAAGCAGTGTTATTGTATAGTTTAGCCTTCAATGATGTGTGTGGGGCTACGGAAGGACGCACGGAGGCTATCCATCACTGATACAAAACCTTCACCTCCGAACTTGGGCGGAGTTGCCCTGCTCGAATAAATTATAATGAAAATGTTTTAGAGACTGAAGCTTTGATTTATACCTATAGGTACAATATACCTGCAGCTCCATTTCCTTAAAAAAGGTACTTATGTGTTAAAAAGTCCTATATTATCTATGTGAGGGTTTGTTGCACGATCTTTAAATAAGCAGTTAAAATTGGTACCTCACGTCATTTATAGGTACACAATATATAAAATTGGATCGCTATTTCCCTTGGTTATTACATCACAGATAAACGGGTGAAAACATTTTGCTAATACTTATTTTTTTGTGTTGGTTATTGTCAGGAGAGTGCTCATATAAATGAAAAAAATCAATATGGCTGCTTGAAGATCATACTTACTAGTGGAAGAAATAAGACGAAAACAATACACATTTTCATTAACAAGTTTCATGATTCATCTAGCTTAAACATTATGTGAAAGTCTATAAGAGAGTTTCACTTCATTTCCTTAGCTGTAAGGAACGAATATATATTTCTTTTTTCGTGTAAGAAATTGGCGGATCTAAGGATTTGACCTAAGACTACGGTGAAATAGGATAAAGGTAATAACGCTGCTGACGACAGTGGCATATTTATAGAGGTATTGACTTCTATTTAGGGTATTATATTATTTTACTTCTTTCTATTCGAGTATAGAATGGGGTGGGTGGGTAGATATTTTTTATATAACCTACCTTATATTACAATTTAGCACACTGATATACCTACTATGAATGTTTCTTAAGCTCGTTTCAAACGTACTTCTAGATGTAATTTCATCGCCGATTTCACGTGTAAATTAATGACACGAAACTACTTTCATGTCACTAGTGTGGTAATGTAAATCTCACTTAAGCATTGGATGTGACACAAAATGATAGACAAGGTTCCTATTATCAGGCAATTGATACTGAAGTAAGCTATTCAATTGACATTTTATATATGTACCTAAAGTGTCACTTTAACTACCGGACAGACTATTTAGGACGATACTTGAACATTGTGCAACAAGCCCTAAAAGAATTAATTCCTTTCGTATCTAGCGGCCGCTCGGCACTCGGCTAACTGCTCGTTATCAGTCAAAGTTAGCAGAAATAGTTAATAAGCGAACCGACCCAGTTTAGTAAGCACTGCCACTTGGGCTACCCACTAGCTACATCTAATGATGTTTTACTTTGCTGAAGTTTGTGGTACTTCCCATTGAATATAATAAATGTATAAGGTGGGCTTCTACCTTAGATAACGTAATAAAACGCTTGCTTAAATCCAATAAAATAAACAAAATACAATGACACGTCTTTATTAGATAGATGTTGTAGCTAATAAAGTTTATTCGGATATAGGTATTACGTAATTAAGTCGCTGAAAATAAAATTAGAAAGAATAACAGCTAAATCTTCATGCAAACTTCTTACAGACGTACTTAGGATTATGTAGATATATCGTACCTATGTAATCAGTGTTAATAAAATGTTTATTATTGGAGATAGTACCTACCTAAATTAAAAAAATAAATGTAATCTCTTCACAATGAAATGTACCTACAGAATTCAAAATCACTTTACACTTTATGTACTTAACTATGTGGAAAATATTCTCTGGTAACATTTTTGCGGGCAAATATGCCTTGCTTTGTACAAAGTCTTAAAGCAGCCGAACCTTTAAAAGGAAAGTTCAAAACAATCTGTTTCGTGAAATTGTTATCTTAAGATTTTTCTTTACGGAAGGTTTTCTTTATAACATTCAAAATTTTTTAATATTAGAAATATGTATATGCCAGATATAAAAAAGTATTTTTAATTATCTGTACCTACAAACTTAGGTAGGTACTTGTAATTTTATGCCGTAATTTTTTTATCAGACAAAGTAAATTAATGAAAACAAATTAGCTGTTGACCTACGCCCTGAAAATGTTATCTTTAATTTGGATCCTCGAGCACTCAGCAATTAATTTTTAATAGAAAAGATATTTTATGTATATTTTCGTTTTACGGGTAGGTTATAGTGCTAAAGTGCCAGTTTATTCGAAATGGGTATATTTTTTTCATTCCGCTATCGAATTAATAATTGGGTCACTATCTTGTACCTACTGCATAGATTTTTCATTTCAAATTGTTTAATGCAATTAACTAAAAGTATCTTCAAGTATTCAAATAAATTACGAGTAGGTATGTAGGTACAATAATAATTAACGCTTAATGGAATCATAAATTATATACTCTACAATATACGTTAGTATTAAAGCTGATATATAAGTACAATCTACATTTCGAAACCTCAAAACTATAATAGCTGAGAATATAATATATTCTAATTTTAATACCTACTTATTATATTACTATTCTATGTAGGTAAAAAGAAATATTTTCACACCAAATAGGACATTTAGTAAATAGAAGAGAAGCAAAGCAAAGCACTTTATTTTCCTTGTTTCAGGCTTATGAATAAATCATTTTTACATTGTACCCATTCGCCACTTGTATATTTTACGTTACAGCAAATTACATGTAATTTGGCTGTATTAATGGACTTTCCTTACGGACTTTGTATATCGTAAATCTTTTTGGTAAATTATGTTTTTTCATGAGCGGAATGAATTTGTTTTGTACGAGGGAACAAAATTGCTACTGTACATTAGATTTCAGATTACATATATTGATTTTCATTACACCTGTAGGTACATTTTGCATAGGTTGTGGTGCGTGCTTTTGGTAGAAAAGTTACCATTGGAAACTCATTCGGAAGACGAAATTGGTTATAATTCTAGGTTTTCTTCTAATCTACATAATATATCCCTGTTTCAAATTACATTGTTATATTGTAGGTATACATACATGTTGTGTCGGAGACACAGGGAGATGTTCGATTGTCTAAATATTCGATAGTTAACTTTCACTTAAATAATTATTTCTATTGATTTGGTGCGAAATTACTTCAGAAAAAAATTCAAATAAATTCAAAAATATATTATATCAAACACGTGTAATACAATAACAACTTGCTTGGAAAATAAAAAGTTTTAATGAAGGATAAAACCTTTGGAAGAGTAAAGAAAATTTTCCTTTTCATAAAAATTTTGTAATAAATACATTTTGAGTTTTCTGAATAAAAACTTTGTTTTAAAACAGTAGAGCTAATTTAACAGCAGAGCTCGTTTGATTTTAAAGTTCAACGTGATAATAGGCTATGGCTATTACATTTCTTTTAAGGTATTCCATTTTCTCTAACAACTTATTTTTTTTTGTTTTAAATAAAGCATCGGTTTATTTAAGTATATTTTATATCTTATGTATCTACTAATAGGAAAAAAATGTAACAAGTAAGTAATAAAACTTTTAAAAAAGAATAGACTTTATACACAATTCGTCTTCAAAAGAAAACAAAAGTCGACATAAATTGAAGAAAGGAAAAAGTGTGGGATCCCACACTTTTTTAACCGACTTCAAAAAAAGAAGGAGTTTCTTAATTCGTCTGTAAGTATTTTTTTTTTCGTTCTCAAAAATGCCCGGATGGTACTATAGCTGCCTCTATTTTAATAATATATAATATCATTGACAAGTAATTTTTTCGCTTGTCCATAAAGAAAAGACAGTTTTCATGTAGTGCGGATATTGTGTTATTTTCCCCGCGGCGCCAATGACATAAAGACCCTTAGCAGCCTGACAAAATAAACAACCTTCGGCGACTTATTTCCTTAACCTACATAGATCGTAAACTCTGTGGATATAGTAACCACGAGCATATCTTTTTATTTGCGAAACTATTGGATACTCCTAGAGAGTAAAAGTTTATATATATCTGTAGCTTCTAATATTATAAAGGGGAAAGATTTGATTGTTTGTTTGTTTGCATTGAATAGGCTCCGAAAGTGCTGAATCGATTTAAAAAGTTATTTTACTTTTGTTTGACATACTGTCTCCGGATGACATAGGCTATTTTTATTAAAAAAATGTCATTATGTGACGCAAAGTGGCGCTGGTCACTAGTCTATTATAAAAATAAGTAGTAACCACTCCACTCTCTTTTTTAGATAGGGTTGGATTAAGCCTTTTCTTCCTTAACAGACACCAAAATGGAGGTTTTAAATGAAAATGAAAATGAAATAATTTATTTGCGCAAATATGGGTATTATTACAGTGATGTTACAAAAGTATTAATC
>DWBW01000301.1:0-11069 GCA_018231125.1 Spialia spio | reverse complement strand
CAATAGTTGAATACACAGTAATGCATTTTACATTAACTTATAGCTTGAAAGAAATAAGCAAACAAGAAGATTACAACAAACCTCTGAAGAATTGCCAAATGTTTCTCAAACTGACATCCCTCATAAATCTCACTAAAAAATTTTACATTCCTCTTACTTCTATATCCTGCGAAACCTGATTTCAGTTTAAATTTCATCTCAATATCAATCACATTAAGTTGTTGTTCTTGTATAAGAGAGCCTGATGATCCAGCTATGACAGGCACTGTTACAGATATTATGTCCAGGATATCGCTACATTGCATTTCGAACAAAACACAGTTTATTCCGGGCGAGCCCTTAATACACGTCTGAGAGACTTCTGACTCCATAATATCTATCACGCTATCAGCAAAATCGGAATTCAATCTGTTCAACCATTTACGGTGATAGTTCGCGGATATTTTGTACGCTGATCTTACAATGTCATTAAATTCAATACCATTTCTTTCCCTTTGATTGTTTAACACTTTATCCTTCGCAGCCAGCGCACCGGACTTCCGCAGCTGTTCTATGGCGCTGCGTAATGTCCCTTCTGAGTATACTTCGAATATGTTATAAATCTTCTTTGCAGTTGTAGGTGACAAGTCTCTATTGTAAGAAAGCATAATCGTTAAAACGATACCTTCCTTAAGTGCTGCGAATTCAGGATCACTTTTCGGTGGGGTTCTGTACATGTTACATAATTTATTGGTAGATGAGGAAGTTATAAAATACTTTTTAACAAAATCGTCATAGTCCTCCGCGATACACGGCACTGATTGCGTATTGACGCCTTTCTTAATTATTTGCGATATTATCCAAATTAACTCTAACATGTGCAAGCGTCCCTCATTTACATACTTCGTCATATTAGCACAATGTCTTATTTTAAGCTTTCGCAATAAGTCCTCGTACTTTTGTAAGAGATGCCGATGACGTCTTAATTCGTTTAAAATACATTCTTTCTTGTGTACATATTTTGGAGCGGTTTCGAGGAACATGGCACGTCGGTGGCAAATAAGACTAGTCTTCTTTGGATCTTTTAAGGATAACAAAGTACGAGCAGTAGTATTTTTCACTTTCAGACATCCCGCTTGCGAACTTGGGCTCATAATAGTAATGGCTGCTTTGCAGAGTATTATGATTTCGTCGTCGTGTGCCGACCATTTTATATGCGTGTCATTGTGTCTAGTCTTCGGCTGCTTTACAAGCGATTGTGATTTATTGTCTAACTTCCGTAATGGCTTTTTGGTTGCTGGAGGTTTATTCTTCAATTTCTCAGTTTTAACCGATTTGGCAACAAATTTTCTTTTAACCACTATCTTCTTCTTTATGTTCTTGCTGTGTCTTAAGTAAAGAGTATTCCATAATCGTGGAATATCCATGAAGAAACCAGAATGAAAACCGCAAGGCCCGTTTCCATTCCCGTGAATTTCTCCAGTATCGTGAGCTTCCAATTCAGTTTCTTTCCTAAATGGTATACTTGGTAGATTCCGATCTCGTTTTTCAAGCATTATTTCTGTGTTTATGCTGATAGTGTAAACATCTTTCCAGTAGTTCTTAACATCATCAAGTGATTCAAATGTATAATGTTTGGTAAGGGCATTCAAGTTCACTTGTTTCCTAGGCCAATCCCCTGTTGTATCAATAATTCTTGCATTACGATTAACATAAAACACGTTTTGTTTTGAATTTTGTACTGGTTCTTCATTACATACAAACTGGACTAGACCAAGATGTGATAAAACCTTTAAACCACTGCGAAGTGAATTTTGTAAACTATGTGATTGTACAATGGCTCGGTATAGTTCAGCTGACGCATCTTTAAGTTTCACTTTCAGTAAATCATCGGCTACTTTCAAATGTCCTAAATCTGATGAACCAACGTTACTTATGTTTCCAAGTGCACATTCAATCGTCATTTCTGGAATAATGGACATAAGAGACATAACACCTACTGGGGAAGAGTAAGTTTCTAATTTTACGTCATTAAAGTATGCCAGCTCAGTTATCAGTTCATGAAGTTTTTGTATTTTCATATATCTAGGATAAGCAAATTGTGATAAATGTTGTACATTATTTCTATTCACACAGCTACTAATTTTCGCTTTTCTGCTACCAGCAGCTTTTAAACATATATCTTTGTATTTAGCCTTAACTATTTGGCTTGTGGATTTGATATGTGGAGCACAAAATAAAATGGAATATTTTTGGTATAATCCTGGCCATTTTATCTTCAATATTTTTAACTGACCATCAGTTATCAGTTTTTGAACCAATAATTTCAATGCCTTTGAGTCCATTTGTGGTTCACCAATTCTTTCAGCTACCAGGGTACTTAAAGTTTGATAACCAGTAACTACTTGTTTGTCTTCAATAACTTTAAGTAATCCATTAGCAAAACGAAGTTGCCGCAAGCTGAGACTCTTCTTAGGATTCAATAAGGATTCGTAATGGACATTTTGAAGGCCATCAAGAAGTTTAACTTCAAGTATATTATTCTCTTCCATAGGATCTTCAATTTTATCTCTATTATCATCATCATCCTCCAATTTTATCTTCTTTTTAGGAACCTCGTCATACTGTGATGTCCCTTCTTCAGAATCACTTTTTGACGCTTGAGTTGTGCTAAAATGTTCTAACAATTTATTTTTTTCCTCTGCATACTTCTCATCCATTTCTGCAGTTGCTGCTACTGCAATGAACCTAAGGAATGATTCTCAAATTAATACTTTATTTATTTATTTACTTATTCTTTTAAGGGAAACTTACAACTAATAACAAAATGTGTCAAACGACTGGGTATTCTATTTACTAAATTATGGATCTATAAAGAAGCTTTGGAAAATTTGATGTGAATTAAGTTGTGACATGTAGAATGCTCGCCGATTGCGACTGTCACGCGTTTAGTGCCCCAATAGCATCTCTACTGACTTGTGTCGCATTTGCAACGCGCTGCAGAAGTGATGTCGTTGCGCTACTAACGCGCTACAGCATCGCGACTGTATCGATCTACGCGCAATCGTGTCGGAAGACGTCGGGGATGGGACGGAGGGTGGCGCGTGAGTGGAGAACTGTTACTGAATCGTGTTTGCTTCGCGACAGAAGCGCGAAAGTATCACGTTTGAATCGCGACTGAATCCAGGTCAGTGGAACAGGGCACTATATGGATGCGGACGCGCGACAGAATTGCTACAAAAAGTCGCTGTGCGCAAACTCTCTTGTACACTTATGTAAGTCAAATTAATCGTTTATTTTATTACTTACCTAGCTGTTCTTTGTCTTCCTTTATCTTCAAGGAACTCCCTAACAATATTCTTAGACTTTAACGTGCGACATATTGTTCTGCTAGTATAAAATTCTACGCCTAATAATTGTGCCATTTGTACTTGGGTCAAACCTTTAAGACCTGCTTCTAAGAAAATCTCATACGCTTGTCTTAGTAAATTTACACCAACTTTGTACTTGCTATTTAGAGGTGTTTCACTTTTTTCATCTTCAGATTGAGAAGACTCATCATCTGATCCAACAAGTGATATAAACTTTCGCTTATGTGGACTAGTTCTCTCATATTTCTTTTTCTTAATTTTAGATGTAGTAGGTTTGTTTTCAGATATTTCTTTATCACTCTGTAGTGTGCCAGAAATAAACATGAAATAAAAGAATGATTTTTAATAAACTAGTGATTAAATAAAAGTTGAAAGGTTTTTTATTTTTATGTTTTTATGTACCCAAACATGCAAGCATTATCACAAATTTATTTTAGAATTTGTATATAGCTACACTACAATACTTTCATACCTACTTGCCACTTTTATATACAATGATGATAAAACAATATTTAATACTCACAAAGTGAAATATATTAATAGTTTTCTTAAGTTTCTTGCACTCAGGTTGTGTCAATAGTCCTTGTCTCATTATTATATCACATCTTTCACTGTAATCTGGTTTTGTTAATAAATACTTTGTGAGTTCATGTAGCTTCCCTACTTTGGGCATGGATAAAATTCTTGATTTATGGAATCTTTTCAATCTTAGCAGTAGACTTTTCATCCCTCGGTTTTGTGTAATTTGTGTCACACATTGGACTCTGATTAAATCCAATTTTTGTAGCTGTTTTCTGTTGTAGAATAAAAGTTTTGAGTCTTTCACTATTTTTGTTAAATTGGTTTTTCCAACAGTCATTTGTCCCTGAAATTGATCAAACATACACAATGGGTAACAACCATTTCATTTTATAAGCAACAACAAAATATTAAATATAAACTTACATTCTCTCTTCCTTTTCCAATTAATTCTAAGATACAATAATGCACTGGTGTAAGATTTGAGATATATGAAAAGGATAGATGAAAACCTATAGCATGCCATCTCTCTTCTGCAGAAGCGACCATGACAAAGTTGTTTCCATAGCTTTCTATAACTGCATCATAGGACATTGACCAAATGGTATCCTTGTCCAACAAAGTTCTAGTGTAATAGTTAGCACATGATCCATTTTCATTCTCTATTGGTTGGTACTCGTAGGGCCCATCTAAATAGTCAGGCTGGAAAAAATATCTCTAAATTCAAATGGCATATTAGAAATTACAACTTCATTATCTGTATAAAAGGTAGGTTTTTTGATAAACTCATTACTGTGCCACTGTTGGGCACAGATCTCCTTTCAAACAAAGGGATTAATTGCTTAAAACACACAAATACTTAGAAGTTATTGATGCCGGTGGGTTTGAACCCAGTCATTTTGAATGAGAGGCCTAATTTAAGGTAGGTATAATAGGTTATACTTTTTTATAGGCTATAAGGGTATGCAAAAATGTATAATCTTCCCAATAACGACAGTAATTACGATATCACGAACATATGATATTTAAAATGTAAATACTTACAGGATCTAACAATTGTCCACTAGCTTCATCTACTAACATGAATCTGTCCAAGGCGTCTAAACAAGGAAGAGGCTCAGGCACTCGATAAAACGAAATACACTTGGAATTGGCGATGCACTCCCAAAACCTATTCTTCATTTTATCAGTAACAGGCGATGAAATACGTCTCCCCACGTATTTCCATAGCAAATCAAAACCGATTCCTTCCAAGCCATTGAGAGCGATTTCATCAATTAAAATGTGTTTGTAATTGAAGCTAAAATGTCTGTGGGAGTCGGTATTCATTTTATTTGTTTTTAATACATATATTTTGTGGTTAACAAACAAATAAACGCAAAACGCAAATTCTATAAGGTAGGATATTCCAATGATGAAACCTCAGAAAGGAAGATGTTGATTTGATTGACTGCTATCTTGTTGAGTGGTTAAGTGACATGACATTGACAATTGACTTTGAGTGAAGCATAGACATATGAGTGAAGTGAATGAGTCACAAAGAGTGGAGCTGTAAGCGGCCGTTGTTCGCACCGAGGCGACTTATCGTTTTGCATTAAATTGCATTTGAATGAAACATAATATTATGGAAATTCATGTAAATCGTAAATCTCCATTTAATAAATCTCGCATATTTTTTTATAAAATACTGTTGGATTTTTGACCTTGGACATTAAATCGGGTATGTTTTAAGCATAGAGGTAGTATTTAATCGTTTTAAGGATAATTGAAGACATGAGTTGATGAAGGTAATATGTCGCATTTTTGGGTTTTAACGTTTTTTTGCATAAATGGAATATAGGTATCTTTATAATAGCCCCAGACTTTAAACTCATCGACTTGAGGCATATTTCACACTTAGTAAAAAGTGAAAAAAAATGTCGCGTCTAGTTTGGTTAGAAAACGACACCTGGCGAAAGAGAGGACAAAAAAGGACTAATGTTAATTTTTTTTATTATAATGATTTAAATATGTTAATACGTTCAACTGCTATCATATCATAAACATTTAAACTTAGTCACAAACCTTTGCATCATAATTTAAAATAAAAACTAGTCTCGAAGCGACTTAGCGCAGAATAACAACATAACATCGATTTATTCAACATTGAAATTTTATTATATAATTACCATCATCAGAATTATAGGTAAGTAGGCATGATGGTGTATTCTCTTAAATTTTATAAATAAGGAAGGCTTAAATATAATATAATATATGTAAAAATAAAAGACATTCAAGTTTCAATATTTTATTTACTAAAGAAAAGGAATACATTATATCCTTTGCTAAAATATTTAGCATATATTAATAATATTTTAATGAGAAAATGATCATAACATTCGAAACAATGATGAGTAAAATACAAAACGTGACGCACATGGGGTCCGACTCTTTTATATTTTGCAAATCAATGTTAGTCGTCTATTTCTCTAGATATAAAAAATTGCACTCTATAAATAAGGGCAGCGAATATTGTGTAACAGTCCTACCACTGTAGTTGCGTCTTGCGTCGTAATATTAGAAAACTCCTACTTAAATCTATGGAGTGTCTAAAAAGCAAACCAACGCGGTCTTAACAACTTAAGGGATATCATAAAAATTTATATATCAATCTATATTTATGAAGAGGTAACTTATTATGAAATTACGTGGTAAGAATAGAATTCCGAAATTACCATCAGAACTGCGTCAGGGAGTGAATCGGAATAACCAGTTATCAAGTTTTAACCATTATAACTATTCAACGATACTACGCAACGTATCATAAGTGAAAAAATAAATAAATGGATATTCCAATAGCATTCCGTGGGATTCTAATGGGCGGTAACTAGGTATAATACTAAAGGCACGCTAAAGAAACTCACTAAGGCTGGCTTTGTGGGAGACAACGGAATGCCGTTAAACTACAGATTGCAAGTTAATTTTCTTAGGCACTTCCCATAGTTACTGTATAAGTTCCCCTATTTATTTCGTGTATTATTCACGATATCGAAGCGGCTCTACGGAACCGAGGTATGAGTCGAAAGAGAATAAGTAGAAAAATATTGCACACGTGGCTTTTTCACTGACTCAATTTCTATCCTAGCCATGATGAAACTATAGTTGATGTCAGTATGTTGTAAGCAAAATTGACAACGGTCAATCGTTGGAAGTAATCATAAAGTATTTTTGTTAGAAAATATTATCTACTGTTACGTCGTATCTATAGTGTGGACAGCAATTAAGCGGGACTCTTGGTCTATTCAAGAATGAGACTAGGTATCAACTAATTTTGTGTATTCTCCGATATTTATAAGATGAAGTGAATATCACCATTTCATTCGATTACAGGATGAGGAATCTTTTTGTCCATCAACATGTATTTAGGTAGGTACTCGTACAAAGTGTATTCAAAGTATTCAAACTCGTCCGACAAATGAGTTGTTAACAAAGCATAGGTATTTAGATATTCAGTCAGCATGATGGACAACGGCCTACAGTCTAAGAGAGTCAGATTGAATGAATAGGTAGGTACATAAATACACCAAAAAAGTAAACTAAAAGCTACTTTTAAATTAAGCGTTTATCACTTATCAACTATCGATTCACCATCACTAACAATTAGTTACTCACTTAAACTCAACCTCATATTTACATACTATAGGTAAACACCTATGTGATGTTATGTTCATGATAACGTGACATAAATGCGCTATATTCTTAACGCTATATTTCATTAAAGTTGCTGATCTCATTTATTAAGTTACATCTTTATTTTTAATAAAAGTCTTCAATTTCTAACTCTAAGGCTTCGAGTTTAAAAACAAAATCAAGCGGTCTATATTATACTCTACAGTACGTTTGATACGTTTCTAATATAATTTTTCAATATTTTATAAATCAATAATTTACGCTTATTACAAGACTTTCTAGGCATGTTGTGATTATAATTAACTTTATGAGTATAAAAAGGTGGTTCAGTAATTCAAACGTAGAAATGGTTATTGTACATTTCATCAATATTATTACTTTTTATCCATACAAAAACAATTCTTAACAATTCACCTTCAAAAATTTCTTGCACTTAAACACTAACGCTTACGCCTAATACTCGACGAAAAGTATAAATTACATTACAGAACTCGCTATTTACATATTATATACTAGCCTCTCTTACGTATGTATCAGATTCAACTTTGTATTTACGGTGCCAAAATTGATAACTTAACAATCACAATAATGATATTTTGCGATCGCTATACCTACCTACAAATATCTGTAGTTTTGTACAATCATTCCATTAGCCCAATCAAGCTTAGCATTATAGGAGTAGGTAGGTAATTATCAGTCATTAGAAGTGTTACAGATCAGCCATTGTTAATGTTACCAATTTTAGCCCGAGCACATCTTTCTCAGTAATTTCGTATTTACTTATAAGCAGCTACCTACCGATTTTTCAATATACAAGAAATAAACAAAGTATCTGTGCGTTCCTTTTTCAAAATATATACGAATTGGCAGTTACAATTGCATTTTAAAATAACAATTACCATTACTAATAATAATTAATTCATTTTTATCGATATCTACTATTAATAAATTAATATAATATTAAAAGTCATGGCATCTTTGGTATGTTTCTAATGTAAATTAAGAACAAACGTGAGTATTGTTTTAACAAGGCAATATGAGAATGCCCATTTTTCATGAATTTATACTTACATCGTTGCGGTTATAAACGCACCAATTTAGCGGGCGACTCATTATTGTAGGTACCTATATCAATCAATATTTCCAGTTTTTTAAATTATTTACTTCACGATAAATCACCCGCTAAACTGAATGCTACCTTAATATTAAAAATGTATAAAATTTAACGTTATTAACTGCGATCAATACTTGCCATCTATTGTAAACGCTACTCTAACGTCCGTCCGTACTAACATCAGTCCAAAAAAAACGGACCTTCTGTAATTTAGTTCACGATCTTCATAATAATATGCTAGGATAATCGCAAAAATATGATAGTAATTATCATGTACCTTTTTGGAGTTTAAATGCAAATTTAAGTACTTAGATGTTTTTTTTGTTTTTGATAATCACACCAGCAGACACAGTACCTATAATATATGATCTAATATACTGGTGATATGGTCTAAATAGAAAATTATGAAGTCCAATTCTTAGGATAGGTACATAATGAGGTATGTACGAGTACCTATGTAATATGTTTGCGAGTATCCTATACACTGCCACAACTTAAAGTGCGAACAAGGCGTAATGTACAAATTACATTCCTGACACACACTTAGGCACTAGGTCATTACAAATAGAATTGACATTTTCTTTACATACATTCAAATTTCAACAAATGAGCGACGATGGAATTTGAACACTCGGTTAGAAACAACAGACTATAAAGCTAGTCAGAAAGCGATTCGTAATTCGGAAATACATTCCTTGTAATTACAAAACAACAACAGGAACGGTTTCCGACAAGAACATTAACGTTTTGGCCCTCTCTTATGGAATTTTTGTCTTAAAAGTGTCTTGTACCTAATAGAATGTATGTACATGATGATCACACGATCACAGTAAACTTTACAATGGCGCACCAACAATCTAAATTGGCAATGTGGCATCGCAGTGCCCTCTTATGCTCTATGTGTCTATGTATATATAATTGCTAAATCTATAACATTATCGAATAATTATCAAAACGTTCTTCTAATAATCTAAATACACCCATAAGAAGCACTTTAATGAGTAAGTATCAGAACTTTACATAATATTTATACAGAGTAACTATAATTCATTATTATGTTTTGTTTTCAGTTTTATTGTAGTGTCGTTTAGTACCTTTAACCAGACAACGCATTGAATGCGTACCAGGGTACTCATCACATTATGAATGTTAAGGAATGAGGATTTAAATTGTGCGAAATGGGAAAAATTGTACAAAACATTATAAAATTTGACACCAAAAATAAAAATAAATGCAGCATCAGTACATAATTAGTTAGATGGAGTTACAAAGGTCTTATTTACAACAGTGATGTCTGGTTATAACATTAGTAGTTCAGTTTCAGATAAAGAGAAATCGCTATGTTTAATGACGTAAAGCTACAAGTAGTTAAAAGCGATTTGTGAAACCATTGTCGTCATTTTCAAAACGATCACACAAAAAATTGAGTCTTTAATTAAAGCCCATATAGTCGCTATGGTCATTGAAAACACGCAATGGCGCTCACAACTTCACGTTACCTATTCTTCAACACGTTACCAACAAAACTTATATTTTCACCTAAAATATAAGTAAACTATGTATAATCTAACCTATCTACAAATTTGTTACATTATTCACCGTACGCACACCATCGAATCGTTCAAAATAAAATAAAAAATAGATACATAAATTTCGTCACACATTCGACATCAGTCGGAATCAATTTCGACTTTGGATCACGAACGAGTCCGTATCAACATGGAAGTAGAGAGTTTCATTCGTTCGTTCACTAGCGCGTAACGATTCACTTTCCAACAATTAGTTAAAAACATATCACTCGAACTGAATGATCACTATTCGCGCATCGCACTCAGTAAAAGCGTTCGCGTCACTATTCGGAGAGGTAGCAATGGATTTTTATAACCATTGCAGCGATTAACCGTGCAGTACACTCGCTGCTCGTAGACAGTAGTGTTGTTTAACGTGTGAATAGGACACCGTCTACTCCTCTCTGTCACACTTATAAACTCAGGTGAGTGGCAGTAGTTATCTACTATACTTATGTATAGATAAATGCTGTGTTCTACCTATAGATACATTTGTTTACCCTACGAGTAGCGAGTATACGCGTCGGGTATAAACGAGTAGCGTCCGCGTCACTGGAATCGGGGTGGCACCGGTAGTGTGTGATTACCGGCAAGCGTCTGTGGGGCGGGGGCGCTAGTTGCGGTAGATGTAGGCACAGGGCTGCGGCGCGGGCGGCGGGGGGGTGGGCGGCCGATCGCCCGACGGCGACGACGACGGCGGCGACGGCGACGACGACGACGCGCCGCCCGAGCCCGACGTCGACGCGGACCCGCTGCTGCGCTGCGACACTGCGTACGACCACATTCGGTTATTTAAGCGGGATTTACGTTAAGAAACTAGTGGCATGAAAGTAGTTTCGTGACATTGAG
>DWBW01000300.1:0-11072 GCA_018231125.1 Spialia spio | reverse complement strand
ACGAAATGGAGGAGAACATGGGCCAAGTGAACACTATGATCGGCAACCTGCGCAACATGGCGCTCGACATGGGCTCCGAGCTCGAGAACCAGAACCGGCAGATCGACCGCATCAACCGCAAGGTATGGCCGGGGCTTTACTGTTCTCCAGTACCGTTTGCTGCCAACACTGTTTTGGTAGTTAAATATAAGGAGTCCTGATGGCGCGGCCAGGACGTATAACATGTCCTATCAAACGCCAGAAGTTGGCAATGACATAATTGAGCATTGTCAATGCACGGGCATTGTCAATGTCTTGGTAGTTGGGGAAAATGTGATTTTTTTGGATTTTTAATGAATTTTTTTCTATCAATAAAAAATTCGTTTACGATTTAAATTTTCATCTCAATCAACTAGCATGCATCCCATTTCCATACTAATAAGATAAGTACGTGTTAAATTTTTCACTCAAAGTATAAAAATTTTCCCTTTTAGCGCATTAAATTTATATTTAAACTACTGTATATAAATTGTTTTTGGTATAATGTAATTGTAAAATATTTTTTAACGCACAAGAATTTGTGTCCTAAATTCTGCTGCGTCCCCTAATATTTCACCATTCTAGATTCGCCTTCACCTTAGAAGTGGTTTGAACCTTAGAACTATCGCAACTTCTGTCCTTGATTCTTGCTCATTGGCCTTTGAAATTGCAACGATTCGCTTACCTGGCAAACAAAATCTTACTTGGTTTACACTAATTCATTTAGTTGTTATCTAAATTTTAACAAAACATAACTTGTATGAATATTAATTATAAATTTTAATAAATTATTCACCGCAAATGTTTAAAGTGTAAACCGAGTCGTATTTCTTCACTCAGCATGCCCTTTCATAAATTCTTAGTGTTTGCGGTTAGCGATTGGATGTTGTGAAATTTTTTCTACTCTGTGTGCCGTTTCGCGGGATGCCAACATGCCAACTGACAAATCAAAACACCTCCTTCCACACTCATCTGTATCTAACTAGTTGTCACACCCATTTGAACGACTAACATACCTTACTAGAACTCATCGGTAACAACATTCCGCTATCACTACTACATAACTCTCTCTTTATGTGGGACTGTTCGCGTTGAACTCGAGTTTGCTAAAACTGTCAAAAAACATTTATTATGTTTATTTATACTCGACTGGCTATTTCTGGTAAAAAGTTAAATTTTTTGGTTTGTTTATGATTTTTTTTTACTTGTGGAATGACCAAAAATGTATTTGCATTAGCTTTTATAAGAGCCGGTTCCAGTATGAATAAACAACGCAACAGTCGAAACAGTTGATAGGGTGCAAAACGAAAAACAATACGCTCTTCTTAATCGTAGGGCGAATCGAATGAAACGAGGATAACTCTGGCGAACCAGCGCGCGCACGAGCTGCTCAAGTAAACAACGGCGACACACACCACCCACACCACTACACACCACACACAGTCTCGTGGTTTCGGACCGATTGTGTTATTTTTTAAATTTAAATTTGAATATAGAATAGAAACTTCAATGTATAGTGATTTTTCCTTCTGAGTTTTTTTCTAAGTGAAGATTTGACAGCCTATGTTTTTTTTATTTTTAAAGTGCCATAACATGTTTACACGTTATGCCAAATTTTAAATTAAAATTCAATTTCCTAGAATGTTCCCTGCTATATTATACTGAGGTAGCTATTTGTATACTATGATATATGAACATTTTTATTATTACTTTTGTGTAATCCTTACCGTTAGCTGCGGCCACTTATGTGCGTTTAAAACTAGAAAAAATTATAGATCTTTCGTCATGACTGTCGTTGTAGTATATTAACTCCGAAGTAAATCTTACGAATGCATTTTAAAGTTATCCAATGAGTATTTACTCGTAAGTCCTAGGAATTTTTTGTCGATCTATAAAGTTTTTTAAAAATACAATCTTTGGATAAAATTTCAACTTCAATTTTTATTTATAGTGACTATTTAATTAAATGATGTGTAATTTAAAGCAGTTTAGAGAATAACGTGGCTGTCGAGTATAGACGGTTGTGTAAGTAATAATAAAAAATAAATGCTAAAGTCGGTGCTTTATTATTTTACATAATCTTTTAAATATTGTTTTCTCTCTTTCTTACATACCGTTACTTTTGCAGTATTAGTTATAAATGCGTTTGCTTAAAGTTGAGATTCGATACGAGTATAACATTAATTGAAATCAATAAATTTGCATTTTTGTTTACATATTTAAGTTAATTTAAAAATACAACACACTTTTATATTTGTCTGACACATCAGTCGTGACGTGACATGAATCGTCAGATTACGGTATTTCATACATACGTACATTTATGTATGTGACCCTTGTCCGACGAATATAAATCTGCCATTAATTATTTTATTGAAATTTTTACAATGGTACCTTATTGTCTTTCTGTAAAGTTAACATTATGGATTAAGTGACTATTTTGCAATTGTTTTCAAAGACAAAATCTATTTTTTTCTGCTAAGTAACGAGAAAAGTTAAACCTAGTGAAATAAAATTACATAATAAACTATTTAAATAAAATTTGACCATATTATTATCTTAATAAAGTTTACATACTATATTATTAATAGATGTGTAGTGAGTTGAACAGTGAGATCTATTATTTTTGTGAACACGCATTTACCTCTTGTTGACACTAATATTAACAACAACAGCATTATTAATATTATGCTTGTCGCAAAAATTACAAAAATAAAGTAAAATAAAAGCATGCTATAAAGAAACCGTTTCAGGTTTTTTTGAGATTGTGTATATTTCATTTAACTAAATTAAAGTATAATTTAAAACATTGAAAGAATTCCGCTTTTTTCACAAATTTTTGGGCCATTTTCTGATTTAAAATATGTTGTTATACATATGTAGGACCTTTTTCAACTCAAAATCTTTTTTTTCACAAAGTTCGCTGACAATTTAATTTTTGGACACGGTCTCTTTACAGTAATGTACGGCGATAAATAAAATTAGTATATTTAAAGTAAATTATAGTCAACTACTAATATACATAATTGTTATATTTCATCTTAAACTACCTATATAATTTGTAACATAGGTTTTACTCCAAGTAGAAATTGTCCTTTCTTGTATAAGTGAAATGACAAAAGCGATAAAGATGAGTCGATATGTGATAATAGTTTGAAATTAAGTATTTAGAAGTTAGCTGTTGGAGTCTACGGAGTATCTCGATCTGATTCCGTCAGATCTTATTTATTATATCTCTGAACTTTTCATAGGAGCATTTATGTGATACATGGAGAGAAATATTAAATTCTAATGGTACATAAATGCGAAGTACATATATGTATAACATTCTGATAGCCTTTATCTTGTGAAATGTAATGTACTGATTTGTAACTGTTTGCACATATCTCTGACGAAAACATATCTGCTTCTATGGAACAGTGGAAATAATCACTTATGTTTGTAACTAGTATAATAGATATTTGTAGCTATTTATATTATAACTATAAATATAATAGACTTATTTTTTATTTGCTAAATAAATTTTAATTTTAATCCTGATTTTAATTTTTGCTTTCCAACTTTTCTGCCTTTTTGTATTTCGAATCTTATCAATTAGTCTATTTTTTTGAGAGATGGCTAAGGATAGGTTATAAGATATTCGCAATATACTTTAAGTAAAATTGTATAGTCGTAATATCGTAAATATCGGGTAGTAAATAATTTTGTCTGTAAACCATAATATCGACAGTTGAAGATATAAACATAAAATATTTTACTATGAATATTAATGTCATGTAAAAATATAAGCCTACAGCCTACATCAAACATTTAAATAACAAATACTTCATTTAAATATACTATGAACCTAACCCAACCACGAGACTAACACGTTACACAAATCTGAAACATTACATCCCTTCGGCGCTGTACTGTGAGTATTATTATAAATACATTTTACTTTATAGTCACAGCTTTTATAAAAGCTATAGCACTATTTATAACTTGTAATTTGTATATAGGAATGGCCTTAAATATTATAAGCTTAAGATCTCCAAAAAAATTATTAGTTTTATTTAAAATATGCACATGTCACTGTTACACATGTGCATGTTTTGCGGTATTGTTTTATTTTTTGATCAGCTTGTGAAAAAATCATAATATTATTGGTTAATTATGTGATAGTCCGGTCAATTTAAATATTTAAATTCATAAAGAAATTATGCTTAAGGGACTGGGTTTATTTTCTACCTGATGTTCTAATGATACTTAGTTATAATTTATTTAGCTAAGTATATCTTATGTGTAAGCTATACCTAATAATCGATAGAAAAATTTTTAAACGTATATTACAAGTCTAGAGTTGTATGTATATAATTATATTATTATATATACGAGGTTTAGTCGCATATTATAACGATTACAAAATCTCTAAATTTTTGAATCGTTATACGTCAGAAACAGTGGCTCGTAGGAAAAATTATTTTATATCTTATTATAGATAATTTTAGTCTAAAGTATATTTATGATAAGATTTATCTTTTTGCTGTAAATAGCAAAAAATTAACCTTTGAACTTGAGTGTATTTTTCCATACAAGGAAAAGATTTGAAACTTTCGAATTTTATATATAATCATTATTTTAAACGATCTCGCCAATTTTCAGATTGTTGACCGGACTATAATACGGCTGCATATTTTAATATTTACTATTCTATTTAAAGGTACCTACTTGAATAATATGCTTATGCATTATTAAAAACAATAAATGGTTTTTATTCCATTTTGCTTGCATTAAATTAACTTCAAACAAAATCTGCCTACATAAATATACACAAAATTCATTGTATTATGTAAAGTTTAACATTATTTATATTTCTTGATTCCAAGGTAAGAAATTTTTATAGGTACTATCATTAAGTGTTATATAAAAGGCTCATGTTATCATGACAAATTAAAATAATATGGTAAGTTTTCTGACAGATTCTAGACCGGTACATTATAATCATTTTTTATATGAACAATTAATGCTATTAACACATTTATACCTATTCACCAAAAATCACTAAAAATAACTTTAAATTGCAAAATCTTTGGGTTACCACATAGGTAAGGAACGTTTCATATTGCTAACGGAGCAAACGCTTTTGTCTATCATATAATATGTTTGTAAATGTAAAATATCCATTACTAACTAGTAACCTTTACATCTTTCTAACTGATTTTATGTTTTCTTAGGGCGAGAGCAACGAAACTCGTATTGCGGTGGCGAATCAACGCGCAAACAAGCTCCTCAAATCCTAAAGGGTTTGATTTAACTCTTCCCTTAATTATCATACTTAAGTATGTTTCTTCCACATAAGTTTATCTTTATAATATCAGTACTCATCTGTTTATGCTTTTCTTTACGGAAAGAATGAGGCTTTAAAAGTATTGTAATTTCAAATTTAATTATTGTCTGTGACAGATAAAATTACTGGAATGTAATCTGTACAACAAATTTGTACAACAAAAAAAATTAGATAGGAAAACAGCGTTCTAAATAAGAAATAAGGGAAGCAGTCCAATGATTGGTTTTCAGGGGTATTTAAATTGAACATTTTGTCGAAACAATAAAACCGACGTTGAAAACACATAGGTTATATGGATTCAATAATGCTATTTCTGTACAGAAAACTACGAATTATTTTTTATATCATTGTCAATATACAAAAAATCTGCCTACCTACGCGGATGACTTTAAAACAATGTTTTTTTTATTAGTAGGGCCAATCATTGGGAACAAGAAACAAGGTTATACTGCTTAATGAATTATGAGTTATGGTCATCCAAATGAAATATAATATAATGCGAGAAATAGGATAGTATTCAAAAGAATAGAATGTATTATAGTCCAAAATCAGATGTAGATTTTTAAACATAGTATTAGATTTAAAGTACTTTTAGTGTGTATACACAAAGAATTTCACTCAAATATAAATTTGAAATAACGTCTTAAAACTTGTAATTTTTTTTGTATAGATAGCTTCCTTCGTAAATACACTCAACAAATTTAAAAAAGACAACGACTTTTTAGTTGATTTCCAATAATTCTGACAATATTTTTTTGTAATTCGGAAATTCCTGCACTCATTTTTTATATAGGATATATGCTTCACAAGATGAACATTTATTTGGTTGCATCGTACATACGTTTAGCTTATGTATGTCTATAAAATTTCATTTGTTTCATAGACAATTAAAATTTTAGATTCTAGTATGATCATTTCTAAAATCATTTTGCATTCTGTGTGTTGCAAATGTTGGAAAATTAAAAAAATGCATATTTTTTTAAAACTACCTATGTGCCAAATTTTTTTGATTTTATCTTGGAACCGACGAATGGCGATAAAGAACAATTTTTCGCGTTTACAAATAAGTTGGTAGAAAAGTTTAAACTTTTTAATTTGTGCAGCATTTCTGATAAGATTAAAATATTTTGCAACTATCAGCTCAATTTAGACGCACCTTTGTAAAACGATTTTATTTTTTACTTCTAATGATATTATAAAATCTTATTCAAATATAATGATAATGCATAATCGTTACATTATTTGCTACAGTGAGATAACGTCTTTTTTGTAAAATATTGTTATCATAATCACAAAAAGAAAATTATTACGTAACAAATTAGTCATGTGTTAACTTATAGAAGATTGAACAAAGCTTCACTATTATTTTTGTCTTATTATACTTATCTTCTTCCAAAAACATTGGTTATAAATTCTCTTAAGTGTTTAATATTTATGTAGGGGTTTAGTATCTACACAAATTATAGTGAGATTTAAATGTTACTATGAATATCGATTTTAAAAAATTATCAAAATTTAAATGAATTGTTACCTAAGTTGCTGCGTTTCCATCTTTGTAGCAAGCTTTGTGAATAAACTATGTGTACTTGTAATGTACTTGTACCAAAGTATCTTTTGTTGTTAGGTTAAGATAAAGGTGCCTCTTAGTTTTAAATGTAAATTGTGTTGAAGTTTATTAATTTGTGTAATAATGTAGCCATATATGTATGTTATGACTTACATACCTTTTCTGCACTATGTTTTTTAGTTGCTGATCAATTTATATTCGCTCATTGAGATTGAAGAATTTAGGTACTTATAAAAATGTTTAGAAATTCCTGTGATTATTATAAACATCGTATTCCATAATTTTAGAAGCAATAATGTTACTGCTAATTATAACGCTGTTGACTAGCGGATCTCCACTTTATGAATAATTAATTCATTTAAATATTATGTGATAAATTGTTGCAAAGGTTTGTTGACTTGTAAAATTTTATCAAAAAGTGGAGGATCCAATATTACATATAATATTCATTGAGGAATATTAGTATTGTGGTGTGATTACAAATCATATTCAATACTATAGTTCAGCATTTATTATTACTTAAAGTATATTGTTAGGTAAGTGTGAAGAGTAAAATTGTACCGGCCTTAGGAGTAATGAATAGGAATGTTAAAGGCAAATTGGCTTGATAAAATGATTATTAAATATGTACTCCTGTACCAGCTGTAGCGTTAAGAGTTTTCGAAATTTCTCTATGTCTTTCTCTTAATATTATATTAGTTAAGAGTTACTGTGCGTGATACGTACGTATATTAAATTAAAGGTCTGTTCAATATATCGCTTATCGCCATTCGCGCGTTAAACTTGCACTATACCTACACTTTTGAAAATATCGCTACCGCCATTTGCCCGACCGCGATTTTCGATAATTTGAACAGACCTTTATGTAATTGTATATTTTAATAATAATAAAAGTATATTAACAGCATCTTTATCTCATAGATTTGTGTTTTAAAGCTATTTAATTACTAGACTTGAATACTTACCGCCTGGGCATATGTATGTATAGGCATTCTGTTATATACTCAGCCTAAAAATATCTATCAAGAAACTATAAATTATACTAGATGATTATCTATTTTCTTTAAGGATAGAATAACTGTACGATTACTTACAAATGTTTATTTCTAATAATAAAAAATATTGATTTGTTAAATTACTTACAATGACACGGTTGTACCTATTATTTTTTCTCCCTTAGCTCCTAAATTAACTATTACCCATTATAAGACGTATACATAGATACTAATTTGTTAATTACACTGGGGTTCTATTTAAAAAAAAACAGTTGTATGAAAATATTTTATTTTAAATTATTATTAAAATTGTAAGTGGTATAATTTAATAACTTAACTAAATTAAATTAAAATAATTTCATTCACAACACGTCAATATCAATCTTATTGTTTCTGAATCTTGGCCGAATCTTCGTAGTTTTCGTCACGCAACTGAAAGAAGTCAATATGGGGAAAAGTTATCGGAAAGTTAAAAGAACTTTAGCATTAAAAATTAGATTCAATCATAAAAATTAGGTACCCAAAGCAAATATAGGAGTAGGAGGGAATATAGTTACATAATGGAATGTTTGTTATTAATCCAACATAACGTTAAATTAAAATTATTAGGTAGGTAGTGGTAGGCCTGCAACACACTTGGGTGTGTGTAGTAAGACACACTTGAACAACAGGAATCTTAAAATGTACATTTTAGTTCGGATATAAGTGGTTGTCCATGAGTTGCAAAGAGCGTTTAACAAAACTTGGCTTATTTGACTTACTACCTATAAACAGAAAGGTCTAGAACCGCTTATAGATTATTATGGTAGGGGAACACCGAGATTCCGTGTAAAAGGATACTTACGTAACGCAACAGCGAGCTGAAGGAGGACCATGAGAGCGAATCCGACGACAGAGAACACCAACTGAAGAATGCCGAGACGGTCCTGTTGCCACACTTCGAAGAATACCACGTACAGGAGCGTCCCGCAAGCTATGCCCTAGAAATAGAATATATCTCTTAAGGTGCCTTTCCACCAGACATGTGCTATGCTACGTTGCTATGGATGCGTTTGATATCCACATCACATTCATGAAAATGCTATTGTGTTTATTATGTATTTAAATCCCAAAAATGCGACATATTGCCTTCATCAACTCATGTCTTCAATATTCTTCGTTATATTCATATATAATTTTATTAATCACATGTGGACGATAGGAACTTATTAGGTAGATGCTAATCTGATAAAAAATAAATTTAAATCAGCATAATAGTTTCACTTCGACGGAAGCCGTGTTAATTAGAATGGATACGATAATAATATAATCATCGTAAAAAAGCGGTTGATATCACAAATCATTACTACACTAAGTAGTTGATATATAAGTACATAATTAATAATAACATGTCATTGCGAAATGGGAAATGTCGATAAAGATGGTTGAAAGAATCAGGCTTAGAGTTAGAGCCAGGATTACCTCGTACCTAGATTTAATTTAGCAATAGGTACCTACAACTACTCCAGAAAAATAGGTAGGTAACCCCTATAATATCTGTGCCCTTATGTATATTACATACCTATATCTATGTGGTGCCTATCTTTATTTATGGTAAACAACACGTGTGTTCATTGTCTTGTTATTTACCTGTTATCATTAAAGGTAGATAGGTATTGTTAATGTTTCTTCTTAGAGTTCTAACAATGTACCTTAGTAACTTCAGTTCAGATAAAAACAAAGTTTAAAAGATGAGTTGTAAGTCTTCGACAGAATAGTTGTTCACAAGCTGGCTTAAAAATCAGTACCTACCTACCTAGTCAATCGCGCCTTTCCTTGATCTAATAATTTGTAAGACAATTAAAAAAATATGTAAGTAACTATATGTGCACGTAGGTACTAGCTGACGCGCGCAACTTCGTCTGCGTAAAACAGGAATCAGTACCTACCTACCTACTAGAACCTAATAGAGAGCGGGTCCAAGGCGCAGAGGTTTTACATGACATTCCAACCTCACAAACTCACACCTCCTAGAGCACTCTTCAATTTATTATAAAAGTATGTGTAATATCTCCGAATAATTCACTTAAATTGCTATAAACAGGCACATATATCTATATAAAACGCACGATTTATTTAAGGTTAATTGGATAAGCATTCATACCATTCTGCTTAAAATCGCTTAGTATTTAAGTAACTATGACGCCAAAAATGGTTGTTGTGAGATATTCTTAAGAAATAGACAAATAGGTACCTATATATGGTATATATACCTTCACGGACTTATTTGTAGAACTCACCCATCTCATAGGGTTTATTAGCCACTGTCTGCAATGTAAGTAAGCGCAAAAAATGTGTGTTTATTTACATCACATCATTAATTATCACATCTGAAACCTTAATTTATAGTTTTTTTTCTACCATATTAAGTATGCCTGTATCTATTATGAATAGGTATAAAATCTTCCTTTTGAATCACTCTGTCTAATAAACAAAACCGCATAAAAATCCGTTGCATAGTGTTGAAGATTCAACCGGTATAGGTATATAGGTAACAACTAACTACTAGATACAACCTAGATACTATGTTCCTGATCAAAAAGGGGTGGGTATTTTTTGCTTCCCATCGCGTAA
The DNA here is from genome assembly GCA_018231125.1 of Spialia spio. Classification (NCBI taxonomy): domain Eukaryota; kingdom Metazoa; phylum Arthropoda; class Insecta; order Lepidoptera; family Hesperiidae; genus Spialia; species Spialia spio. Next base: position 550 of record DWBW01000300.1, on the reverse strand, counting down.
GAAATGTCCAAATTAGGTAGGTAGGTTTGCCTATAATATGTAGGTACCTACAGTCGCAATTTGCAAATAATTTAAATTTAGCCACACTTATCAAAAACAATAATTAGAGAAAACAAACGATGTTATCACTGTTATCGGTGATATACCTACCTATGTATGAAGGTAAAAAATTCGCTAATTGATTTTTAATAAGATGTACCTAAACATTAATGACATACCTATGTCACACTAATTGACGTATTTTCCTACAGATGATTATCACGTCTAATTAATAACGTCTAAGTGACAGTTCGTTTGGTAGATAGATATTGCGCCCTAAAGCAAATTCTAAAGTTTAGGGGATACCTATCTAATTACTTACGTAGTTAGGTGCTATAAGTGTAAAGTGTAACTCGTAGTTTACAACACACATTGAGGTAAAAAGATAGACGCGTCATACCTACACGTAATAAATAGGTTTTTAAAGACAAAAAAGTGTGGGTTCTCACACTTTTTTCTTTGTGTACCGTGTAAATAGGTATTCTGTAACTAAGTGACCAACTGTCACTTG
>DWBW01000299.1:0-11074 GCA_018231125.1 Spialia spio | reverse complement strand
TAGGACTGAACAAGGCAATACTACTGAACGATGCAATACTATCGATACTATCGATTATCGATACTATCGATAGTATTGTACTTTGTTTATAACAAACTATCAATAGTATCGGACTATCGATAGTCCAACAACAATCGATACTATCGACTTTACATGCAACGATACTATCGATAGTATCGATAATATTGCATCGTTCGATAGTATTGCCTTGTTCTGTGCTGTCGATAGTCCTTCGATAGTCTGACTATCGAGCGACTATCGATCGGCAACGCTAGTATAAAGACTTCTTTTTAATATTGCCAGAAGTGGTTTTGTCGCACGTTTAGAGCTTAGTTGTACAATCTTCAAGTAAGTGCGAAGTAAACTGTTAATGAACATTGACATTTTATATACGTAGAATGACGCAAGTCACTTTTAACTGCCGAAAAGCCCTTATTAAGAGATTGTGCAACTAGCCCTTAGAATTACTTTATTATTTGTTTTTTGTTTTCATAGACACTGAAAATAATCAAATGTTTTCTTATATCTTAACCAACTTTGAAGTATGACGTCATAGGCATACTTTGCACTGTCTGTACAAAATTGTAATTCTTTTTTTATTAATTTAAATACAGATATTTTAATGAATAAATTAAATATTATCCAAAATCACACAAACATTCCGGGTGTTTGAGGTTTTCTTTTTTAAATTTTATATTTTTAGTCTACATAGGTGTAATGCGTGTCGTTTCTTTTTTAAAAAGAATAATATATCGTGTCAAATGAAATTTAAGTTAGCAATATATACGTATACATAAATTAATATAATAAAATACGATTATTAGTCTGTAATTGTTAATTTTATATCGTTTGTGTCAAATTAATATTATTATAATTATCCTTAAAATTTATCATTATTATAATCTTTTCATATGTTTTGTTAAAGGATAGAAATCAAACGTTTTACTTTAGTTTTTTATAGATCTATTCAATTTAGATCCTTATTAGAAAGAAATAAGGATCTTTTTGCATAAATTGCTATTCATATTATTAAAGTGTTTAATTTTTGTAAGCAAATCAGATAAGGACCTTACATACATGTAGAAACTACAATATATTTAATATGTTTAGGCCGATTATTGTATTAAAAAAATTGATATAAAGAGGTGATTTTTGATAGGTGAAGGAGAGAACACCTCACCAAGTTGGGGGATGATAAATCGACGGACTTTAACGCTAGGGACTGATGATGCGATTTTCTCCCGCGCCCGTTGCGGTTGCGGCCCGCAGGTACTGTATAATTCATGTATAAGATTGTCATGTGACCTATGTCATTGTACATTTATGTAGAAATTTTATTCATGTTTCAAACTGTTGGTAAACCTTTTAAATAAATAAATAAGGAAAAAAGCGCTTTCAAATGATATAAGGAAAACTTCTGTATCGGCCCTTTAATAAGGGTCCGGGAAGCAACCACTGACCTTGTGCGGAGGTCATACCGATCCGAAGTATTTATTCGGAAACAAGGAAATATCAATAAACTTTATATATTACTTATACGGTCTCGTAACCCACAACGCTACGTAAGTCTTGGATATTGTCCTTCTTTTTCACAAGTTTGTTTGGCTTTGAATGTCATAAATGAAACGAATGAACGATAATTAATATAAAACGAATGAATGAATGATTAATAAAACGATGAAAGTAATTTGACGTATTTTTGGTTTTTACATACGAGTAGGTGATCCAATAATAACGTACTTGTGAAAACAAAATTTTGCTTGTTTTACGTGGTATTCCTTTTATTTAATTTACCATATTAGAGAGATTTATGATCTTCCCCATCGATTGATGCCATAAAACTACAGGGAATATTTTTTAGCTAGTTCTATTCCTGGATGTAAAAAAGCTTATTTTTGAAATTTTTTATCTGTGACTGCAGTTTTGTTTCTTTTAAAAAATAGAGGAATCTCCATTATTTTCATCAAAATTTTGCAATTGCATCAAAAATTTCCACCCTGTAAGGAACCCTGTACGGTATATAGATATGGGATCCACGGCACAAGAATACCAGTGTGGGATTGCACATAAAGGTTTTGGTGTAATCAGAGAATGTTGAATTGTAAACACCATTTATAGGTGTAAGATGCCGGAAGTTGCCTCAATTCTCAATTTTATTCAAATCGAATATGCGCATCTAGTGATTGATTTATTCATCTATCAACCTTGACCTCATTGCCATACCAATGATTCGATTATAATAACTTTAATTGCCCCAAATACAATTGTCTACAAATATAATAAAGGGTTAAATTAATTCTTCAAATAAATTAATCATTCATTACAACCCTTCAGTGCTCTAACACAGCATGTTTGATTAATTTTATCTATAGATATATTCCCATGGTACCTACCTACAATAAATTATGTATTTTCAGAAAAGCTCCTGTTTTAAACCTATCTAGTCATTATTAATGATATTTATGATATTCCTGGCACGGTGAGATTAGTATGAAGGCTTAAGTTAATTATTTTGAGGAGCATACCTACTTAGGAACATGAGATTATCTGGATACAGGTTAAATAACTAATATAATTTAGCGTGATTCAATATATAAATTTTAATTAGTAACTCTTCACATGCATAGACCCATATGAGGACTTCTTGTATCGTGGACACACAAAATAAAAAAAAAATATAAGTAAATTACAGAAAATACATACTATACCTGAGCACATATTTTTAACAGATCACTAATTTGTCGCAACTTGATTAAATTATATTTATTTTTCTCTATTACCGATTCCCGTAACATTATAAAGTATAATATATGAATAGTTTAATTCCACACAGAAGGAGTTTTAGATACTGCGAGAAGAAATTGTATGGTATTGTCCTTTGGGAGATGTACACGCCAATTGCAGGGTCGGGGGTAACTAAGTATATTAAAGGATTTAGCTAAATTTACCTCGAGTAACCTTCCAGTTAATGTTTACATGGGAGAACGGTGAAAGTATGTATTATGTTTTGTGTACCTATTGCAAGGATATTATTCTTGTAACCTGGATGGGAGTAAGACTAATTTGTTTTCGATAATTAAAGAAAAACTGGACCATTTTAAGTAGATTTTGGAGGCTTGTTAGTAGACGAAATTAAAAGAAAATAGAAGGAAAATTTAGAATTATGCGGTAATTATCTTTAAACATAATAAGAAAAAAATTACTTACACGTAAATGAATATTCTTTTTGAATAATATGTGGAATTAATTGTTTGCGATATATTTGCGGCTACAACTACCTTTATGTTTGCTGAAGAAATATGTTTTAACATAGTTAACATACATAGAAAGTAAATCTTTGCAACCAAGTATATAGGCTTTATAATTCAAGATCTCGAGTAATAAGTATCCCCAGAAGCACACCAGTAGGCATAAATTATAAAATTTCTTGGAAGAAGTTAAAAGGAAAGTTTTGTCCAAATTACGTTGGAAATTACTTAAAAATTTATACTTGTGAATAGGCTTTCAATTAATATATTAAGGAAAATTCTGAAAAGAAAATACGTGTTTAAAATTAGTCGTAAATCGTTCCAGTTTTTAGCTAACTTTTGTCAAATTAGAACCTAATAGATTTTAATCAAAGGTTTCATTCATGTTTTAGTGTAAAGTCGAATTATTTAGCAAATAAAACTTAAAAAAAAACAATATTAAAATGTGAAATTATCTGCTCCTATGCTTGGTTTATTTGTCAAATAAACCTTCTCCGTTCCGTCGTGGGTAAAAGCATAGCAAATTTTGTTTAAAAATTAAATGAAAAAGGCACTTATTCACAGCGTCTACCACTAACAGCATTCTATTACAAAAGGATAATCTCTTGTACCTACATGATAATATCTTTTATATATAAATTCTCTCCTAACGAGCCGGAAGACCACTGTGGCTTTTTTGACATAAAATCTCCTGTGGCACTCCGCAAGAGGGTCAGTGTCTCATTAACGTAGAATTAAATGGATCATTTTGGCGATTGTTAAGCCTTTTTTGATTCGTTTCATTACGTGGTTTGTCAAGTGTGGAGTAGGCTACAAACGATATTATTCTTGCTTGCATTCCGTTTCGGTTGCTACAATTCTCAATCATACCTCGTAGAATAAGTACGCTGAAGTGGCAATGGGCAGGCCACATCATTTGAAGAACTGATAATACGTTGGGAAAGAAAGTAAGAAAGATTAAAAAGAAGAGAAAAGTTAGAAAGTAAGTCTCGGTAAAAGGAACACTCGCTTCACTGTCGCTTCGCGGTCGCTTCGCGGTCGCTTCGCGGTCGCTTCCGACAAGGTGGACTGATGAAGATAGCGGGAAACCGCATGATCCCCCTCTTATGTCATGGACAATTTCAAGTCACCAGTCACAATGATGTTATTCATAGGTATATTGTGGATCAATAAGTCAATAATTCATTTATTCATAAGTACTTGTAATACGTCACTTATTACCAAGGAATTTAAATGAAATGCATGGTAGTTACAAATATAATGTTGAAAATGATTATTTTGCAAGCATAGGCGACATCATTTAGTGAACTGTGACGGCGATTCGAGAATTTAGTGAGGCTACCTTAAAAATACACATAGTATACGAGTACGATGTGTACAAAAAATACATATAGTTAAGGCGATTCATTACCTACTTTAATCTGAGAGTATTTCTTCAACAAACTCAACATCCAACTGAAATGAACATTGGTTTTCATGCACAACAAACCAAAAATTTCAATTTTTAAATCAAGAATGTTATTTTTATTGCGATCTATTTAAGGCAGAAGGTTGGCAGGTATTGATTCATAGTTTTCAATGTCGCCAGGCGCACAGGCTGTGCCGGGAACTTTGACCGTGACATGGAATTGGGTCGCCCTGCTGGCCCGCACTTGAACTCGCTACCATCGTACTGAGGCTGCTTTTATTAAGTTCTCATCATCATAGAGAAGCCAACGGATGTGTGGATTGTATGTCGTAGGCTAGTTGATTGAAGAAAACGCGGGTTATGCGAAATGCAGTACAATACAGTACAGTACAATTTGACAATAACAATAATGTTACGGCTTTGGTATTTCCGCACTCATTCGGGAAACTACGCATTGTTTTTCGAATTCCATAGACAAAACCAAGGACATAATAAAAAAAAACTAAAAAAAAAACGCTTTAATATTATTTATTCGGCAAATTGAATATTGAGAATTTTCAATAATTAAGTATAACAATCCAATGTTACACACACTTTTAATTATTATAATGTCATCGCTTTTCATAAACTTGCAATTTTTAAAACAAATCTGACCATAAGTGATATCCCATCCTCGTCTCATCCCGAGGGGAAACTTACGGGTATCAAAGAATGTTAAAAATAAAACATTTAACGTGTTCTAGAAAGTTCCAGGAACTGTGACCGTGACATGATAGTAGGTCATCTTTACTGAATGCAGTCTTGAACTGCTAACCCACTTTATCCTTAAGGCAATATGCAGAAGATACAAAATAAGGCCTTGTTTAAGAATCTACTAATGATAGCCTTAAAAAGGCTGAAACGGTATTAATGAAAGAAAGAATACGAATCTCAGCTATATTATTATTAGAAAACAAGTTTCTTTCCAATTATGTAGGTACTAAATTGCTTATTAAAGTAATTCTTTGAAATTCTGTTACTTTCTGTTATTTTGTTAGTTTTCATGTAGTAGGTATGTAGTATATTCTCTTCACATACGAGATTCAGCACTAACAAAAAGAAAACAAGAATGAAATGCTATGCCTACCATAATCTTTACGATGAAACTTCAGATTTCGCGGAAAATACTTCAAAGATTTACTTTATAAATCCACTATAGGCAACTGATAAGGATAAAGGGTAGATGTAACATTTATATTAATTTTCGAAGAATTTTGTTACGCTAACATATAATAATATTTTACCTACTTATGACATATCAAACTTGAGCAATGGGACTTTTTTGTTTTTCTTTTTTTTACGTTACAATACCTTTTTTAAATTTAAATTCATAATTTTGTACGTAGAATTTCGTGAACAGATTCTTGAAATAAGGTTAAATAAAATATAATTTCTATTGTGAAATTCAATTACTTTTTAAATATTCGTCTAATATTAATAAGCATACTTACCTAAATCCAAACTTGCAGAATAAAAAATACTTTTTATTTTCATTTTATTTTTGTATTTGTACTTTAAATACAAAGGATTGAATCCTCCCCATCGGTTTTAAGAGGGATCATAGTATCCTTGGTTGGGGCAACCGGGCTTAAAAGGTTTTACGAAAGCAGCCTTCAAGGTTTTCGATTATACCGGTGTGCCTTCCTCTTAAGATGAATTATGAAACCATTGTTAGTTTTGAATATGATGCTTGTTATACACAGACTAAGAGGCTAAAGGATTGCTTCCGTACTAAGGATGGACGGCCATGGTACTAAATTTGTGGTGATTGATAGGTACGAGCAGTCTTTCAAGTGAAGAAGAAACTCCATTAACCATATTTTATTTATTTATTTATTTATATTTGATCGCCAACATAATAAACATTACATCATTAAAGTATAAATACATTTAAATTAGTGTTAATGCCAAATGTTATTATAATTAAAGGCGAAGACTACTTGCAAAGGGCGAGTAAACACAAAACATATTAATAAGTATATTGGGATACCTACATAACAAAATAAAAGAATTATAAATATTCTCTGAACATGCGTACGTTCAGAGAATATTTATAATTCTTTTATTTTGTGTCATTTTTAACTTTTACATTTGATACCGTGACGCCATTGTACCTAAGTACCTACAGGTACCTACGTACCTACATCCTAAGAAGGGTGACAAACGTTTTAGTAGGTTTGCGTAATTATCCTTATTCGCCTACTAAATACGCGTACTGACACATGGCAGAAGTCACAGTAAAGTACGTACTTATTAGGCGAATCAGGATAAGAACACGTACTAACTCACGCGTACACACACTTTTTATATCTGGTAGGTACCGCAGGTACAGCATCAACCGATATCTAAAAATGACTAAGGAAATTAGAAATTAAATTTCAATTTTCATTTGGGTAGATTATTATTGTGATAAGCAGCCTGTCGTAGTAAATTGTTTAATGATCATACCATGTTTTACAATTTGCGCGCGCATTTCTAGTGCCTGAGCCGTTTGTACATTTTTTAATTTATTTCTTATTATAACGTTTAATTTACGTAATGAAATAAATACATCTAATCAATTATGGAACTATTTGATTTGGTAAATGATTTAAAAAAAACATTTTTCTTTATTAGATCCCATTCTTTATTCAAAAAATACTACAATTATTTTCAGATTGAGATCTTTATCTTCACCACTGCAGTGAGTCCAGCGTTCTGTCAATACAGCTTCGATACAGGATTGAGACCTGACGTTACTTTCGGAGACCATAATTACAGGTTCGATGTCTCATCTTTGATAGAACAACAAAATAGAATCTTTCGCGCCGACGACTCTATGAATTTCCGTAGAAGACACAACCCGGAAAAGTCACTGGCCAAAAATATTAAAAGTTTAAGAACAAAAATGACCATAGACAAATTACCTTTAAAAAACAATATGATGTCTAGCAAAAGAAGAAAGAAACTTGTGAAAAAACTAAAAGAAGAGACAGATAAACAAATAAATAACTTAGCCAACGAAATACTTTTGAGGATGACGTCATCACGAAGAATTGGCAAAGATGATGTGGAAAGCAGTGATGGGGATATACAAGTTTTTAATAATAATCTTGGGAAGTTCAAAGCAACAAGAAGATCAGGAGCGTCAGATAATAAAAATATTGGGTTTAGAAGAATAGGTCAAGAAGATTTGTTTAATTATGCTTTTCCGATAGATATGAATGTCGAGGGTTATTTGGTGGCGCCTGTGAATTAATATAAATTATTTAAATGTCACACGTGTTTCATTTCTAAATAAATAAAGTAGAACGCCGATTTTCCGAATTAATTGGGAATCAAATCGATAATCGAAAATTCGAACAACGAAAAAGTAAGTATTAAGTTTAAGAAACAGTTCTACAATAACGGAGGTACACATCAAATCTCAAACAAAGTGAGTTGCAACCCTTTCAGGCCAGAAATACGAAATAGAAAAATTTACAACAAAAATTTTTTTACGCCCGAAGATTGGGAAAAGGGCTACCCTACAGAGGAAATAGCTTAGGGGGTGATGAATGCTCATGAATACCAACACAGCCAGCTAATAAATATTATCTATTCTTTAATTCAACAATCTATCCTAACAACCGGGAAAGGCCTGAATCATTCAACCAGGCTGGTGAGGCTGGTCCAATGTAGACTGGTGAGGCAAGGGTTAGTGGCCAATAGTCACAGTTGTTAGTCACTTAAGGAGCCTCCGACCAGGAATTTGATAATGACAGTTTTTGCTTACTTTCCAAAAAATAAATTCATAATCAAAAAAAATAATCGACCTGTCCTATTATGTAAAATCAATTCCCCTCTACTCAGGTAATTAGTTTCTAAAATTGTGTTATCAACGTGAGATATAAGCTTACCTATGTGTGTGTAAAGTATAAACACAGATTTCAATTTACTGTAATGGCAATTACACGCTTAGTTTAATATCCACCTGATTATGGCGGAATCATGTTTAGAAATCAATTACTCTCTCTTGTTTGGGACAGGATGGTAATAGTCTATTAAAATTCTCTTTGTAAAAATGTTTTCGGTGTTTCGGCTTGTTTGTGTCGCTTTTTTACTTAAAATTACTGAACAAAAGCCACAGACTGTTTCTGAAGTAGAACAGATTTTAGATTATTCATCTGAACAAGAAGCTAATAACAGGGCTAGGGTACAGGCTTCAAATCACCATGGAAATCACGAAGAAAATGAAAATTCTCGTGCGCAAGATATCGTAGATACTATTAATCTACTTTTGAAGCAGAACAATTTGAGGGAAAATCGAGAATTGGATGATTTAGAGAAACATTTAAGACTTGAAAATGACAATGTGTGCAAGGCAACTGGCAGGTGTGGTTGCAGCGGCGGCCGATGTGGGGGAAAGCATGTGGCAGACGAAGGGACTGTTGATGATATAGATAAAATTCTGAAAGATGTAAATGAAAATTTAGACAGGGAACAGGGCGCGGATAATCAGTTTGACATCGTTGCAAATAGGTATGATGATGATGATGACATAAGTCGAATTTTAAAAACAGACGGTAATAAACATAAAATGAATAATTTAGATGTAATATTTCTCGAAGTACCAGATACAGAAGATAAGAATCTAATAAATTTATTCCGAAACTTAGGAGATGACGTAAAAGTCGTCGATCTTAGAAATATTGATTTGGACACACTTTTGAATAATCGAAAATTGTTCAGTAAAAAAAGCAAGAACATGCAACGAGGTATTGACGCAGTTACTTTGCATGATTTGGGTATGTATTTTAATGACGGGAAAAGAGAAATTATTAAAACTCTGATAGAATATATCAAAGGCAAGAAATTAAGCTCATATCTCATTCAGCTTACGCCGTATCAAAAGAAGCAAATAAGTAACTTGAAAGATAGCTATTCACAAATTCCTTTGGCAGATGATGAACTAAGATCAAGAATTACGAATATAATTTTTGGATCTTCTAGCAATATCAAAATACTATCACAACCTAAAGATAACAATATTTATATACCACAAAAAATGTTCGACTCAATCCAGTCGTATAAGAAGCAAATTAACTTAAGGACAAAAAAACCAAACGTTTTGCCATTGACGGTACAACAAAAGGCTAGGATAAAAAATAAAGAAGAAAGGAAAATCATTCCGAAACATTCATGGAGAAGAAATATGCAAGAAAACCCCAAGTATGGGTTACCGTTCCAGGTTAACGTTCAGGGATTGGGACAAGCTAATTAAAACAATACCTAAGTGGCAAGTCCATCATTACTTAGGTACTCATAAAATGAAATTTCTGCTGTCTAATTTCTGCAGAAAATGCTGAAGTTATTGTTAGATAATAAGATATTTAAGAAAATAAATTAGTTAAAAATTGTTTTTTTTTTTAAGTGTAACCTACTTATAAAGTGTTATTTACGTGCTTTTTAGTTTTCTGTTTTCTGTACCTAGTGTATGTAGGTACTGTAAGAAGGGTAGGTATATCCTACAAATATATCCATTCCTTTAAGGCCTCCGACTAACTAATAAACGACTGCAGAATTCGGACTAACAAGCCCTACTTCTAAAAAACATCGCCTAGCCTGTAAGGCCGGTCTAATCTAAAAAATCCTTGTGTGACTAAATAATAGTTTTACACTAAATATTTTGTAAATTTATAAAATATTCAGCATTGGTTAGCAAAACGAATAATTTTGAATAGTCTGTGTACTGTGTAGTTATTTGAATCAACTGTATTGTCATTGACATAAATGACACTCATGACAAATTGACAAAACAAAATGATTTGACATGTTATTTGACAGTGACAGATGACATGACATTCGAATTCGATTATAATCGAAAAATGAAATCGGGATCAAATCGGGAAACATACGCGAAAAGCTATAGAAAATAAATAGTTAAAAAAATGGCAAACGAAACCCCTGAAAGCGATTTCTCTATAGAATGTTTTCAAAACTATTCAGCGCCGGAAGTGTTCGTGCAGGGTCTGGCGGGAATGGTCGACCAAACGGACGTCGAACGTATCATTCGAGCGCAAAAAAATATGTTTGTATTCACTTTGATAATTGCTAATTTATTGCTTGCTTCACTTGTATAGTTGCTAAATGTATCCTTTGTATGAAGCTGAGTATATACGTATTTTTTTACTATAGGTACTATAGGTAGATAGTATTCAAAACAACTAAACCCCCCTCTATATTTCTCTTATAATACTCTCTTTATTAAGTTGATGGTTTAGATTGCCTGTAAATTAAAAGTAAAGTAGCTTTCCTATAACGTATTGGTCCCGTCTAACAAACCTAATACAGGTACAGTATAAATCATTCAACGATAGGGGGCAAACGAGCAGACAGATCACCTGATGGAAAGTGAATA
>DWBW01000298.1:0-11078 GCA_018231125.1 Spialia spio | reverse complement strand
TATGATAATTTTGATCTATTGCATTCCATATAAACCTTGTCCTAAAAATCCATTTATTTCCATCACAGAATTTTATTTAGGTATTCCCATTTTAGAGTTAATTTAAACATTTTGGTACGGAATTGTGCCTTCAAAATTCATTAAAAGATTGCATAATTACTACGGAACCCGCCGGCAAAGTACCTATTGTCCGCGTGGCGACTGCCGATAAATTTATGGTAAGCTTTTGGGCTCATATGGGGCCCGCCATCGGTTCATTAATAAATAAACTACACACTGAAGCCACTTCCAATACAATAGGTGGATCGCTTTCGAATTACGACATCATAAAAATTTATAACTGTTAGAATTGGAAACGTTTGTTTTGGAACTACGAGTCGCTTTGATAGCGTTTTAATTAAGTAAAGTTGAACATGTCGACTCACACTGATGTACGTGCATAGCGGATGAGGTGCTCTATGGAATAGGCTAAAATCTAGCGTGTCTGTGAATAAAGCTTTGTCGTAAATTCAAGTGTGGTGCGAGGTGCCCCGCCTCGAGCGAGTCGCAGCACGGCTCCAGTACGCCCCGCTCCGGATATTCAACGCTACGAATAGCTTTATTAAGACTAAATATTACAATTTCCTAGCAAGTATTGCGGCGGTTGGAATTGCTAATGCGCCACCGAAGGAACAGAGTGAAAAGATGCGATTGCACCGAGCCGAATTCCGAGCCGGATTTTCTGTTTTATGAGCGGCGAAATTGTTATTTCACGCTCAGTTTCCAACCAAAACTGGATGTTGTTATTTATACTAATTCAAACTATTTGCTCCGAGGACTAATATAACCCATTACGGAGGGTTTTCTCTTTCCATTATTAATGATCCCAAATTTTTCTTTCCGAAATAATGTAATGCACTTTTTTGTGAGCTGAAAAAGTGGCTTATTTCGGTAATCGTGAGGAAAAAGTAAAGATAATAATGTTTAAGTCTAGTCAGATAGCTTGTTAGAAAAGGGGCTGCGTCTTCCAGCCACAAATTACTATGATTTAATATTGCTTAGTTATCTGCGGGCTGGTAATTTGTTAGCGCGCCTCTCGGGCCCCGGGTTGGGCGCCATTGTTGCGCTGCCGTCTTTTGTTCATCGCCTGCCCCGTACGATACGATCTTGAGTTATTATGATTAGGATTCTTTGCCAAGTGATGCAAACTTGCTAATTCAGCCATTATCGCTTAAGTTTTAGTCATTTCGAAGAGGGCTTAAATTGTTTACGCAAGTTGTATAACATCAATATAAATTTATCTACCTACATATAAACTAGTCGGTACCAACCTTATCGTAGTGGAAGTAATATACATACATGTGCTTTAAAACTGTCCTGCCCACTACTCCTGCCCACTCATTTAATTCATAACGCAAACGTCCGAAGGTGGCCCATTAGATTAATAAACGTCACCTGAACTCGTAAACTCTATGGAGTTAATATATCAAGCAGGCCGTCATGTCACGCACTCCACAGCAAGTTTCATTTCACATAGTGCTTCAGAATCGATGGCGGGATCGAGGGCGGCTTTTTCAATTAGTGAATACGTTCAATTGTCATTGTGTTTATAGTGTAATTGCTGGTTTGTTATCCAACATCCATCTAGACTATTGTAATGGGTTGCCATCAGGGAAATAAATTGGCCCGCTGTTGGACGCCCGACGTCAGAGTAGCCGCTTTGTACGAGCGTTGGTGAAATAGATTTCTGTTAGACGTACATCCGAGGTGTCTAGGGATGTGGTGTTGACGTGACGACTGGCCTTGTGATTTCCTTTCTGGATTTAAGGTTTATTATTTCACCCTCACACGTTTAGACGTGGACGTTTAGCGGAGTAGGTAATACGCAATTTTGTTAAACGTGCCGTAGATTTAATGCAAGCCTGAAATCCCCTGGCAACAAAATAACTTCCATCTTCCCCACTACGTTTATATCATGACAATATTTTCTAGGCTGATGCAAAGCATTTTAGCATAAGTAGAATATAAGTAGTAGGTAGTAGACTCGATTTTTTCTTTTTAGTTTTTACAAATTGAGTCTTTTTGCAGGATCAAGCCGGACCAAGTTGTCTAGTCTTGAAGAAAAGAATTCATATCTGAACGCAAGAAATACGTCTCAATAAAACGTGTTTCCGTCTAATTTAAAGTTTATTTTAACGTTCATATGATTATCTTTTTTCTCATTATTTTTATTGTATCATCTTAATCATCATTAAAATCCGACTCATCAGATCTTACTTTGTCGTTGTGCCATCTCTGCTTTTTTTAAAAAGGAATTATGTTTTTATGACATTTATTTTAATAGTCTCTTCATCATGTTCATTCAAGCATGCATGTATTTCATTAATTGTATAATGTTTCATAATTTTAATTTATAACTAAGCTGTAGTGCAATTTGTACAATAAACCAGACAAAACATGTTCTAATAATAATTTATAGCGCTCTAGCAAACGTTAAAAGTTGAACGTAAATTACATTACAGCTACAATATTTCAATTTTATTCAGTCACTTCGTATATTATTATATGTTGTAGACTTTGAAACAATAATGAACAATGAAAAAATTATACTATTTAGCAGTAATAAAAATGTTAGTCATTCATCATAGTTTTTTTAATTTCCCAGAGACAATAAAGAGGCAATATGCATTAAAGTGAGCTTTTGCTGGAATTGTGGTGTCTTTTAAGAGAGAATATTAATGACTCTGGTAATGTGGAACTCTGCATCTATTATTTATAAATGAATCAACAGTTTTAGATGTTTCAATTTAACACTTTGCCCATTTTATTACATAAACTTGCAGTGTTGTATTTAATCGAAGGTGCTTGTACTTACTAGAATTTATCGAGCTCTGCATAACTTTCCTGGATAATGAGTTACAGTAAAACAACACTGAGTCTTAATACATTATACAATACATATACCCAATGATATAGTTATATTGTAGCGTAATGTTTCCTTTACGATCCCAGCGCAGTTTAAATCTCAGTGCAAGAGGTCAGGGGAGGCGTGTCCGTGGTGTGGCAGATTGATAAATTTGCGGAAGCACTCGCCACTGAATGGGACGTGGCACGCAGGCTACGCTGCAGAATCTGCAATCTATGTTCGCCAGCGTACAGAACTACAGACAGTTTAGATTTGCGTTTGTGGAGATTCCTGTACATGGTGGTTTAATCCAACGGGAATAAGAGAAAGAAAGCTAATGAGTTTTGTCAGTAACATTTTATTAGATATAACATTCATCGTAATAATGAATTTGAAGTTGAACAAGGTAAATTCGATCAACCGCTGTGCAGATAGTCCATAAATTGGACTCGTGTAGATAAAAAACACGTACCTGCTCAGCTGCAAATCTACGGGCTTTGTGCTAACAAGCAGTTGTTATAGTTTGCGCTATCTCACTTCTTCACGGACGCTAAAAGGAGATACAGAAACGCTCGAGGCTTGCTCTTACACTATGATAAAGTGGGCAGTAAAATGATCGGCTTCAGCCATTCGGGATCCGCGCACCTGCGTCACGTGATCCCGGATTAGTAGATACTGCCAACCTTCAGTGTAAACGCTAAGACGGCGACCGTGACAAAGTGCCGTCCATTAGGGAAGCTGCGGGCATTACCAACTTAAAATTCGATAAAGCAACTTGCTCTGAACCTTCCAAATAGCTCTAGTTGCTGACGGTTCAAATAATTCACTTCGCCTGCGATTGTTTGTTTTACCTATGTTAAATGATGAATGATAACCAATTATTGTGTCACTTTTATTTTTATGATGATTTCTTGAGAAACGTTTATCGAATTTACCAAACTTTAGGTAGTTTGTTAAATCTCTCATAAGTCATAAAGAAGCGAATCTCTTAAAAAAATTAGTTGGTTGCATAAACTGAAAATCGCTACGTTAATAACATGGGAATCAATATTTAATCCGACGACGGCAACGTTCGCTTGCGGCCTGATTGTTTCTAGCCCCAGCTCATGTCTGCGGTCGCTTGGACCGAATTGAGTCATTATGAAGGGAATCACGATCTATAAGACGCTTAATAGTTGATGTTGAATTTTCATATTATTCGAATTTGTTCTAGGTTTCAATTCTTTAAATTTCTCCTAACTGTATAAATGTGTCTTCTTTATCTGAACAAGTTTCAATGCACGATCGAATTGTTCCCGTAAATGGTTATGTCAATACGAAATCTCGTATAGACCTATCCATTCAGAAGACCAATTTGAAGAGCAGTACGCCACAGAATGGGCCAACACACTCGCCATAGATAATATATTCAGTGAATTAGCTCCATTCATTTCAGCCCCAACTGGAACATCTGCAACGTTAATGGTCCTGATTTAATTACCTTCTGGATAACACGAACTTAATTTCCGTTCCCAAATCTCAAATCTTCGACTCGAGGTCATATAATTTTGAACTGATTGAGCCGTTAACTTGAGTAACTGACGAATTTTAGTCGTGAAAGTTAGCGAACCCTTAATTACCTGACTGTTATGTATATGATTTATTACAATTACGTATAATTAACATACGTTAAAACTATGTTTCTGAATCTAATTTGGGATAGTAAAAACAGAAATAATTACAGCTGTATACAGCTTACAGTTAGGTATTTTGTACTCCCATTCATTTATTTGCGTACAATTAGGGGTTGAAACATTGTTGGGGCAGCAAAATTTAATTT
This sequence comes from Spialia spio, assembly GCA_018231125.1. NCBI lineage: Eukaryota > Metazoa > Arthropoda > Insecta > Lepidoptera > Hesperiidae > Spialia > Spialia spio. The sequence continues at coordinate 6,375 of DWBW01000298.1, read as the reverse complement.
TAACTGCTGAATTTTATTTGACTTGTTGCTTGTAGTAATAAGCTGCGAAGCTATTTTCAAAGACTAAGTCGTCTCATGTTTTGACGAAATAAGGCTGTTTATTTGTAATGTCTGCCTCTTCGAATAAAATATTTTTAGGCATCAAAGCTAATTATCTAAGTTTGACGTAATATATACGCTTAGACGATAATATTCGTCTAAATGCTTAAACGATAACGATATATCTTACCTACATACTAAATTGTAATACTTGACGTACAATTATGATCTTACCCCAACCACCTATCAGGCGGGAGATATGAGGGTCACTCTCATTTGATATTCCGCGTCCGCTCCCGTAATGGAATATCGTTGTGAGCTCGCTGACGCCCGTCGCGATCGATCTATATTTTATTTCCGTAAATTGCGCGAAATGATGTCCGGTAACCCTTGTCAGGTCACTAAAAACTGTCCCTCTCCTGCACTGCAATCCGTTTAAATCAAGGCGCCATTTTGTTCGCACTTGTAGGTCCGCCATTTTGAGGACGATTAGATGCGCATGTAGATTAAAATAAAGATGCAAAATTGATGTCACGCATGAGAAATCTTGCCCTGGACGGGGAAGTGGTGACATAAATTTCGGACAGAGATAACACTACTAACTGCGAAGGCTTGTACATCTGGTTACATGTTATTATAATACTAGTTATTGTATCTCCTCGTCAGTATTCAGTACTGACGAGGAGATACAATAACTGGAAGAAGAATTAAGAAATCAAGTACACTATGACTTTTATTTTTATTTCGAAATCTATTTTGTAATGATAGTTTTTATAAAATATTATTATGATGCATTACTTATGATGAATTTTGGAATTAGTTCGTGTGACGATTAATCAAAAAGTTAGATATGACTAAATTATGATGATGGACACGCAATACGTTGGTTACAGCGTTTACTGCATGCATTGTCGTCATAAAAATTTAAAGGTGCGGTTTCAATAGAATCGCCAATTTGTTACAAATACAAACTTAGGCAGTTATTAATTCATTGTGGATAATTAAAGGAAACATAGGGATTATGGGTATCGAATCTTATTTCATGGCATCGAAACTATCTAATCGAAAGTACTTGTAAGTTTTACGTTTAAAGTATCTATAAATATAAGGAATGGTAAACGCTTTATGATACTTTTATGCATATTTTGCTGCCGTCCATTGTTTATGACCTGAAGAGATTCCTTTCCATACATCCAGTTTTCTAGGTACGTGAGGCATCTGAGATATTGCTCCGCACAAAAGATAGAGCGGTCGATCTAGTCTTATAAAGAATTCACGGCGTAGTCTTAAAGTCTATCTGAATCCCGATTATTTTTGCGCGTAAAGGGATATGTTTTACGTATTGTGAGAAGAATGATTGTGTTCTCTTCAGAAGAATGATTCGTGGCTTTCGATAAATGAATAATTGGCTAATGACACTTGTTTCTACTGTTTCTTTACTACTGGTTTAGTTTCGAATTAGTTCACTAAGTTTGATAGTCCTTTTCCTTTAGAGTTCTTAAACTAAACCGACCAAGATTACAGAGTGACTTCATGGTAAATTATAGGTCATATTCTCTATGTCACAGCGTAGCTTAACCGTGTCCTGGGATTAGGGTCGGATGCTGGTACACTAGGCGTTATTGTTCACTGTCGCTGCATAGATAAGGGATCCTTTATTATTGGATACCTACAGATAATCAGAAGATGCCTGCCTACCCTTTATTGGGTACAATATAGGGATCTATTAGATACCTACCTTCTTGACGAATTTTAGATATACAAAGACTTATCTTGGCTGAGACGTAAATTTCCAAAGCAAATTTAACGAATTACAAGAATACCTGTAGCGAAAGATAATTTCTTGATTTTATTAAGTTCTTGAATCACGTTGAAGACTAATTAGGTTATGGTAGTAATGTTATAATATGCGACATCCAGTTAGAAATTCAATATCGATATGGTTCGTTTTCTGTAGACGCGTGTTCATATCATATTGACACTCGGTTGGAGAAAATGTGTCCCAGAGGCTGCACACTGCAGATAAATAACGTGTGGAACGTTGCCTCTCTTATTTTATACTTATTGAGCTACCATTTTATCTTCCCATAAAACGCAATAACGTTGGACGCTTTTAAAATTATATGCAGTGCCCGAAGTGAGGTTTTATCGTGAAATTCTCTGGCAGAATAAGTAAAACTTTGACGATGCTTTGTTTAGTTACTTTGTTTACTTGAAAATTTGCTGAAATATTTTGAGTGTACGTATAAAATATTTAACTGTTGATGCATTTCATATTTTCGCTTAAACTTTAAACGTTTTCTCACCTTTGTTGATACAAACTATCTGAATACTTTGTTAGCATAAAATACCTACACATAGGCCGTTAATAATGTTTACGGTGATATTTGCAATTTTTTCACTCTTCCGTCTGTCAATTTTAATTAGTTGTGCTTGCATTGTACTAACAGAATAGGTTGATTTAGCAGGGTTTATGATCACAACTACTAAATAGTAGTGTACCTACTTCACTATAGGTACTTGTATAGTCGAGACTTTGAGATAGAAACAAAACTATTAAATATTTATTGAAATATTTTTGGAGTTACCTTTCGCATTTATATTCATCTTTAGTTTAATAAAAACTTTCCTTCGTAACAGAGACGCAAAGTCTCGGAAGCCCTGATCGAATTTTCATGTGGTGCAGTGGAAGTTGACTGGAAGGATTTACATAAAATTTCCCCAAGAATGTTAAGTGTATAAAATATCTCGTAAATTCGACAATATGGCGGCAGTTTCGTTTCGTTGGAAAAGCTCCGCGGGCCCATTGTTTGAGGGACACGCATTGCGTCCGCGCCCAATCGATCGCAGTTCTATCAGAGCATGAAGCGCAGTTGTTGGTATATATCTACAACGGACGTTTAGATAAATACAACAAATATTTCCCCGGTTTGTATTTGCGTTACGTTGCGGATAAAAATAGTGTCTAAATCAGAGGCGTTAACACGTCGCTCACAGCGGGATTGTCGCGAAATTGTTTTGCCGTTGTGTTCCGTGGCGCGCTTAAAACGTTTTTACCCGGGTTTGCTAATGGACGCGGACTTTACTTACCGTTGTTCCGCTCTGCGCTTGTTTAGTATTAATTGCGCCTTTTGTCGCTTACAGCTGCTGTCTCGACGGCGGGGGGATACTTGCGGTTGTGGTGGTCGCGGTACGTTTATGAGATTCGTTGCCAAACAACCTAAATTGGGGTGGCGATTTTATTCTCCATCTCGAAACAAAACCGCGTTTTGTATACACATCGTTCGGCGTTGAGGGATGCGGTATTGTGTAAGAAGCGCCCTGGCTCATGTTACCACTTAAATATAACCTTCATTTTATATTCTATCTGCTCAGTTAGCGTAAGTACCCTTTAGGGCTTGCTTCCTCTGGATCTACTATTATAGCTATAGGTATACCTAAATAATGTCGGTCTCGTTGTTTGGATAAGGGTAGATATTATCTACATCACAAGAATATTTTTGAACAGAAACTTTAGTTGTACTCTTATTTTATTTACGAATACACACCAAAGCTTTAGTCATCTCTACGTTTTGAGGATTCCGTAGAAATATCTAAAATATGTTTCGTGGGGGCCCACTTAAAACGTCATTCTCAGCTTTTGTGCCCTTAAGAATGTCATTTAGTGTTGACAGAGGACCGCCTGTGATGAGTCGTACAATGTCACGATGTAAAATAATTCTCTTTCTGATAATGTCTGTGGCAGACAGAACTCTTTACTCGTCTTAATTTCTGCTAATGTTTTCATAGATATGTTTTTAACTCGCCTCGTCTTTGTTTTACTGCTTTTATTTAAAACTAAGCTTCATAAAAACCTCAACAGCTAAGAGTTTGCAAACGTTCTCGCTTAATCCGTATGCAACCAACTGGACACTCTCATCCTGTTGTTTTTGTCAACAGTGAAATAATTTTATTTATCGCCGCTGCGGCTGTTGTTGTGCAGTTGATTCGAAGTTTTTAATTAAATTATCCGCTTGATAATTGTTGGTGCGGGATCGTTGTCAACGAATCGCATGCACTTGACTCGATTTAGTTTGTTATGGCAGCCATTATTCTAGAATGTTCGTACGTACCCCGAAAGTAGAGATTAGATGGTTCAGAGCTCAGGGTAGTTTTGATAGAGTTATATTTCACATTTTTATCATAATATGTATCTATTTTCATTTAGAATATATAAAACTGACAGATTTGTTTAGTTTTTGTATGAAGAAAGAAAAATTCACAACAAAATAGACAATTATTAAAATGGGTCATGCAAGAACCATTTTGCCTAGAGACTTACTTTTATTCTTTCTCTCCTCTGTTCCGTAGTTGAATTTTCACATATTGTCAGAGACGTGGGCTTCATCAGTGAAGTAGATGCTGCCTGTGCACGATGATGAATCAATCATTACGAGTATTATCTACTTTGAACAAACAGAAACGTAATGACCGTGTTCGCAGTTGTTTGAAAACTTCCAATACCACATCATTGTGACCGTCTCTTTGTGGTGATATTCACACTGCATTGTCCACTGTTCATGCCACGCATAAAGGCAAAATATGTGTATTGCTTTTTGCGTAAAAGCGTTTCAAGTTTGCATTGTTTGGGCACATGAGTGTCGGTGCGAGTTACGGGCCACACTTTTAATTTTAATGTTGAATGGATGTATCGAACGCTTTATTTTGGACGCAAAAATCGGTTTGAACGGAATAATTAAAAAAGCGTGATATAAAATATGCATTGAATTAATTGTCAATTATTTGTTATTGTGGTTTGTTACAGGTGTTTGTTTTGCAAGCTTTCACTAGGACTCAACTATAGCCATAACTAACGGCAGCCCAAGCCGAACTGTTCGAATTTTGGACGTTTATCAAGTTTTTTGTAATACCTTATTATTTATGATAAATAAAAATATTTGAGTTTGAGTTTAATATTTTTTGTGCAAGAATAACCGACGTCTAAATAAGTACACCTATGGGATTTGCTTAGCATTACCCTAGAAGATTATAAATGTCAATGTTTGTAGATATATTTATTCAATCAAAACAACACTTATTTGAATGCTTTTGGATTTAGTCTTTATCATCGCACAAAGTACTTTTTAAAAATTTAGTCGAGTTATTATCTTATAATAACTCAGAAATCAAGGTACAAAAAAATATTTATGGATACAGAAGAGAAAATAGCAGTATAGCAAACTCCCAGTGAGAATAAAACTAAATAAATTCATTTAATCACGTCGGATGCGAGAGAACTTCAAAACGTACTAAAATATCCAAACAGATGCTATTTATTCCAGCATAATGTACCTACCTACAATAAGTTATAATGCTCTTAGTTTTATAGGAAAGTTGTCCAGAGCTCGCTACAAATAAAGATTAATGAGTACTTGGAGCGCCCTTACGGGTTTCTTTACCCGACGAGAGATACTTGTTGAATCGTATGAGGATGTAAGTAAGTAGGAGATATATTTGGAGGATACTGGTAAAATAAAGGAATGTGAACTCCAACAACTAGTACATGGCTAGCGTGGTGGAACAGAGTTTTAACTCTATCCAGTGGGAAAGGGGTTGATTGTTATGATAGAAAAAATAAAGAAAAAGTCATTTTAATTATGACACTTTAGGTATGGCCTAGAGGCCAATATATACAGAATGTGTAAAGATATGACATACCATACATACATAGACGTATGCCTACAACCCTTTATACAGCTCATTGCTGTGCTGGGTCTCCCCACAAAGGCCTTCCCGCCTGGAGCGTACTCTTGATAATGTTGATAATTATTATGTGTACTTATGATGATCATAATCGTATACATAATGATGATGACATTAATAATGATGACAATGATGTTGACGATAATGATGATGATGATTATGGTGATAATGATGATGATGTTAAAACTTGTTACAAGGCGATCAAAGATAAGGCAATCGCACACGGGCGTGATATCTAATCGCGATCGCTCGTCCCGATCACAGTTAATTGAATGTCGGGGAGCGACGTTTATTGGGTTATATTTCGCGATAGAATTAATTCGGTGTTGGTTAATGTTGTCGTAAAACACTCAATATCTAGGTACGATTTATATCTGACGTGAAGTTTGAGACTAAAATGTTATTGTGCAAGTGAGACAATTTTAATCTGGAATTTTTGAATTTAGGTCTGCTAGGTAGGTACGAGCAAAAGTTTCAAACTTTACTGTATACACCTTAGTACTCAGGAGTAGCAACTTGCTTGGCGAAACTGAATGAGAGAATGTACCTAATAGAGAGTGCTCCTGCGCTTTTCGTACTTACGGAATGGAGTGC
>DWBW01000297.1:0-11084 GCA_018231125.1 Spialia spio | reverse complement strand
GTCATTGGTGCGTGTCGGGGTTTGAACCCGGTCCTCCCGAGTGAGAGGCCTGATTCAAACCACTGGGCTACCACCGCCGCATTTTTCTACGAAAATCACATAAGCATCAGAATCATTTGCGTACTACTTGTGGTGAAAATTCTTGGTATTTTTTTTAACAAAGGAGATGCGTTGGCAATTTTCCAAAACACGTTAATATGACATTAAGTTCAGGTGTAATTTTGATTTCTTAAATTGGAATGCAAACTGTGTTAGTGGCATTGCCACGATGATTAGGTGGGCGGCGTAGGGCGGCGCCCGCCCAGCAGTATATAAGTGGAGGCTAGGGCGGGCGCCGGCACAACACTTGTTGCCGTTGCTCGTGACAAGACGCCGTCGAAGCCTCTGCAACTTCATACGCCAAGTAAGTGTCTTCTAAATTTAAACGAAAAGTTTAGTTAATAAAAATTAATGAGGAACTAAATTAATTTTGTTTATATGGAGGTATATCAAACTTACAATATTGCAAGTAAGATAAATTAAATAATAACCGAAAAATAAAAATAAAGAAAGAAACTTTAAGAAAGTAAGTTTTTTTTAATTGGAATTAAAAAATGTTTATGATTTTTTATAAGTTCATAAAATAATAAAGTTTTTTTTTGACATTTAATTACAAGTGCTTTTTTAATAAACAACATTCACAAAGACGAATTTAAAAACAAAATTATTTTGATTAAAAATACCCTTAAAACTCTTAACAGCCTTCAGTAATATAGAAGTCTTAACTTAAAAAGAAAGTGTGTCAAAACTCGAAGTTATGGCCAATAAAGTCAGCTATAAAAACTTTAACTGAAACTTACCTATAAAGAATTATAAACGCAGAGTTATCTGCATACATATTCCGTATTATCAAGAAAACATTTTTCGCAGAACTTCTTTTAATTCAATAATAATTTCATGAATTAAATAAAATACATTTCTTTACGAAATATATTTCAAAAACATTTTTGGATACATAATAATTATTATAATTTTATTAATAATTTTATTAATAATTTTATTAATAATTTAATGTAGGTAACATTATAATATGTATTTTTGATGCAAAGAGAAGAAGTTTTTTGTTGCAGTGTGCTTAAAATAGACCATTATAAAGGACTTATTATAATATTTTTTTTAGTTCATTGTTATAGTATCTTTGATAAGAAGAATAATTATTTTAAATATTTCTCAATTCTTTTTAGAATCTTATGTACCCACTCGTACCTATATCTAATGAAAATAAAATCATAATTTAAGACCGTATTTACATAAGTTATTTTGTTATCATTATATTAATTTATTTTGAAGTGACGTATATAATTTGAAGAAACATAGGAATCTCATAATGTAAGAAACACACAACACCTTCTGTTCTGAGTATTCATCAAATAACTCTATTGTATGTCAAACATAATTTTGATTTCTTGTTACAACACAGGCGGTAATTTATTTGTAACAAGCAACCAGGAGTGATTCTACTAACATAAATTATGAAACCAAAGACCTAACTGCTGTTTCTTTAATTAATTTATAATAAGCGAAAATAGAAATAATCATAACATATATTTTCCTTTGACGGCAGCGCGTATAAATGCGTCTGTACGAAGTCTTCATGTCAAAAGCGAGAGTTTATACACAAGTTTTAAATATCACATTGCAGATGACAATTTTCTGCTGTACCTACCTAAATGATGTAATATATATTTATTAAAAGAGAAGCAGATCAGATATGGTACAAGCCGGGCATTCTTGAAGACAAAAAAATACCCAATTGTAGTATTTTTCTTTTGTGTGCCATGTCTGCGTTAAGCACGCTACGAGCATCACATTAATTTCGACATCTACCTTATGTATGTGTGTGGGCTCCTCTTTATTTATATGACAGCTCTTTGGTGCATCTTACTATTTTTATTATTGAATTCTAGCTTTCGTAAGCTACTAACTCATTATAGCATAAAACAATATACACATTTATCTAAAAGGAGATTATAAAACAATTTCCCGAAGCTTAAAAACTTGATTGGGTAGTCGAAATCTATCAAAGACTTCCGTTACAATTAATTACCATCTAAAACAAGACAGGCAAATTGTTGTTATTTACGATTTCAATAATTGGTTCACAAATCATCCGGAAGATCGTAGATACCTAAAAATAAATTTAATTTTAAATAATTAAATAATTATAATTAGATCTGGATTCTCATCCGCCATAATTTATGGTATTATTTTAATTGTAACATAATATGGAAAAATGTACATAATTATTAAATGTACAATGTCTCATAATAATATCTTTAAAAATACTATGCTATGTAAATGACAATTGAAAGTTACCAGCCGATAACATAACTTTTAACGGAACAGAATGATGTGATAATTGACAACAATTAATTAGTTTGTGAAACAAAATTGTTCATAAAGGTATATTACAAGTGATATTAAAGGTTTAACTACGTTCAAACTTTCAACTACGGACCCTATTACCATATTAGGTGGACCCAAACATCATAAAATTAGGCTATTATAATTGGATCCTCCGAGCCTTTGCTCACGTGTTATGATGTCACTTTTGGGCCTTTTATTGATAGCATAAGTTACGAAGTACATATAGGTTTTTATTCATATCAGCCAAATAAAAGTAGAAAAGAAAATTTTAGATACGGAAATTATGCAGTTATCATTTTTTGAATGCTGAAATTCAAATAATTCAATAAATAAAGTATACAATACACTTGAAAAATATATGGAATATCTATATATTCCATGTATTTTTCATGAATATCGAAATTTAAGTTTAAGACGATATTTCTATGAACCTGCGTGTTGAACTGGATCGATATTAAAATCACTATATTTCAATAATAAGTATTTACTATTTATTACGTTTTCATTCGTTAGGTAGGTACTGTACGGATCTACTAAACGGAATTTTACTACAGCGCGTCCCAAATATAAACTAAGCCAAACGTATAAACCAAATAAAGATCATAAATTGTTACGTAAGTTACATAATAGGTAAATTTACTACGAACTTGTGTAATTAATTACTTCCCTTGTATTCTCACGTCTTAATGCAGGCAAGCAACAAGCGATATTAGTACAACCTTATTATTAAAGTTTTGGAATAATCTGTTTGAAGTTAATCCAATGACTTTTTGTATTTCACTAAACACTAAGTACATAAAAAAGGTCCCCTGGAAAAAATATAAATTAGTTTCTTTAACCCATCATTTAACACGTTTTCAAATACAATGACAATCATTTATTAAGTGAGAAGGTTTCACGAATATAGCTTGACATGCATTGGTCTGATGGAAATATGCGCTTGTTTAAGTAATTTCTAAATCAACATAACAATCAGGTATCTCAATGTTGGTATTACTTAGTAAATAGTACATAAATCTTAATTTAAACTTGTTTTCAACCCTAAACGGAAAAAAATGTAACTTTTTAACGCACGTTGCATCTTGAAAGTTCTGTATTTACATAAAGTTTGCACTTTTACTGTAATTTATCGCAGCACTTACCTTGCATATCATATCGTTAGGTACTTACATAAAATTTAACAATCTCTCGTTCTAACACTACTTATATTCTTTTAGCTTAAGTGAATATCACAAGTAAATAGAGAGACTTGAAGACTGGAAAGTTTTACTGCGTTTTTTCGTGTTAGGCTTCATAACCCAGCGTTAAATTAGAATGGCTTTGATAGGGCATTAAATGCGTCTGCGAATCAATCTAGGTGTAGTACTTTATAACGTAAAAAATATTAAGTAGCAGTGTTTCACACAATTATACTGTAAAAAATGAGTTAAACGCTTAAAACACGAAGTATTTATTTGGTCTTTGTCCAAGGAACGCGTAGAATTTAGATAGTCTTCGCTTAAGACAAATGGTACAATTTACTGTAAGACTAATAGTTATTGAAATAATGAAATTCTTTATACTTCTACTTGAGTCAATTAAGCTTTTAGAGACCTCCGAGGTAAAGAATTCGTGGCACTGCGATATAACGGAACTTAGTACAACATAATCACAAAACTTTGTAATTTAGTTCTATACCTTGTTTAGGTACCTATGTATGTACGTACGAGTATAATCAGGTCCTATTATGATTGTTTCACATTATGGTGTTGGGCTAATTATATATTATCTATAATATACGCATGATATTTTAGAAAATATTTTTGGATTATTTTCTGCCTTACTTACTACTGTGACGCAACGATCCAAAGTGAGTTTTGGCCTCCGACACCAAATGACGCCACGCCTTTCGGTCTTGCGTTAATTCTCGCCACGTCTGTTAACAGTCGCGCAGTCGCCAATGCCGAGGCTGAGCAGGTCTTCAGCTACTTGTTTTATCCAGCGATATTTTGGTCGCCCAACGGGTCTTTTCCCGTATGTCTCACTCTCCATCTCCCGTCTTTTGCTTTTATTGGCCCCAGAATCTTCCTTTCCGCTGCTAACAGCTTATTTTCTTCTTTTAAGATTAATGTACAGGCTTCGCATTCATACTTTAAAATTAGTCTCATAACGGTTTTCAGCAAATTTATTAACCTAGTCCTAATAATGGTTGGAAGGTTCTTGTTTTCCTGTGACGTGTTAGTATTATATACGTACTGAAATTTGAGGGAGACTCAAATTTCAGAGAATTTTATACGCGTAGATAAGTACCAGAGTGCTAATAATATGAATACGAGTAATTTGAATTACTTCTGAGAATATGATAGGTAAGTCATAGGCAATATTCGATATATGAAGCCAATCTTTATTAGGATTCTTTTTTACATTTTTTATCACATAAGTAGCAGATGAGCATTTTGGCCACTTCGTTTTAAATGGTCGCTAAAAACCATGGATTCCCATGTCTAACATGAACTATAACGTATAATTCCTATATGACGCTGTAAGTAGATTTGTTTCTCATTATGACTGATCTCAGTCCTGATGAGAAACACAGAGCAATCATCTGTGTTTCAGCAAAGTCCAGAGCAATATGATTGCCTCAGAAAATAAGTCCCCTGCATCAATACCTCACCATCGAAATATGGCAATTAATATGGCAATTAATTATTTATTACGGTCATCATCTTGACGTCGACAAATTCAAAGTTATAGTCTTCGATTGGCTCCACAACCTACATACCTAGTGTACCTACAAAGTTAGTATCTTAATTGTACCATTATTATGTATCTCGTAACAATTTTTCGCCCCCCTGAGTCACTTTATACCTCCCATTAATAGGCAATAGTATTATACACATAGATACTTAATATTCTTGTCATGTGTAAAAGGACATTCTAGTATTATCCCATGAGTGTACTTTTGGTCGTTATTGTTGTTTTTTTTTGTTCCTTTTTGTTTCCGACACGTTTCATTTTTATGGCGGTATATGACTATCATAGTGCGAGGTTATTATGATTGAATTTTATTTCAATTTGTTTAAACTATTAGTACCTAATTGTTACACATAGGTACATTAGTAAAAGCACAGAGGTGTGGTGAATTTAAATTTACTTAATTTAATCAGATATTTTAATTAGATTTATTTAATTTAATTAGATATTTTTAAAAATAATGACATTAATTACACTTTTTTTACCTATTGGATATGAAGTAATAGTTTCTAAGTTTATAAAATTATTTATATTTATAATTTTGTATTCCCATTAGATAAATTTTGAAATAAACGAATGCCTTATTGGAATTTCAATCAAACATTGAAACAAATACACATAAATCGTTCTAATTTCCTTTTTATTATTGATATTCGATCATTTGTAAAATATTCGTTTTTTCATTACCGAGTTTACCGACCATGGAACAGACAATAGAAAAATTATCGCAGTAGTCAGATGAATAGGCAACACGTTTTCAATAAAGAGAGAATCATAACATTTATCGTGGCAGTGGCGCAGAAACAACGCGGTGTTATAAGTTTGACGAGTCTGTCTGTGGCATCGTAGCTTCCGAACGAATAAACCGATTTTGATTTAGTTTTGTTTAAAAGGTGAATTAGTCGAGTGTATTCTTAGGTATAGTTGATGGCCGCCGGTTCAAGATGGCCGTCGCCACTAAATTATGAATTGACTGATTGCATACACATAGTTTATCGGGGTTTTTTTTATTTTTTTAATATATTCATGAGGAATTCAACTATCAACTACACGCACCTTAGTAGCAATAGTGAAAGAGAATATAGTGGAAAAATAGACATGGATTTTGTTAAGATTTTTAGGGCTTTTGACCTTATTCTACTGTACTTGGCCAGAGTGTTGAACTTATGGAAATAAAAGTGAGGTGTCTATGTAAGATTGTAAGAATTTTTTGTATAATTTTCACTTAAGTCCTAAATAAGCAATACGTTGCTTAAGTTTACTTTAAGTGTATGTAAAATGCCACTTTAATCGGCGACTAGCTTATTCAGGACTTAACTTTAAGATTGTGCAACAAGCCCTAAATGATCCGTAATACGATAAACCTTAATAGGACTACTTTTTCTTATTCCATGTTATTTTAGACTCAGGACCAAGATTTAAATTTAACAGCCCCTTAACGACGCCTTATATTTCTGCATGAATAGCTCATTCAAGTTAGGACCACAAAAGAAAATGAAATTATTCATTCGTGTTTCCTGATGAGTGCGGTTTTTATTCATATTCCGTTACCGACACAAATTTTATTCTTCTTCACTTTTATTCTTCAGACTTTGAATGTTCATATCGAAATATCTAAGGTCAGAAATCATGAATCAGGTGAATTATACCACCTACTTATCTATAAATTTTATTTTTACGAAATTCTTTACAATGGTTCGTTTCAAATTATCTTTTCACACAATGTACAAGATTTACCTTACCTATCTTTAACTTACCTACCAAATGTTGATTAGAACATACCTACTGCTTGTCGAATGTCGTTTTATTCACTTACACATTGTAAAAGAAGTAAAAAGGAAATTGTTGTATTCTACCTAAATCTTTTACAAATATTTGTCAAGTTTGATACCTATAGTCGTTGATATGCGGTTATATATAAACGAGTACAAATCGCTCCTGTCGCAAGGGAATTTGAATGTAAATTCATACCGATATTTCCTATTTTCACTTGAATGACTCAAAATATTAACTGAACAGCTATTCGACAATATTTGCCTGAGCTTTGATATGACAAGTAAAATTTTCATACAAGGGTCTGTCGTATGTGTTTCCGAAATAGTTATATTATTATAATTATTGTGAAGATATATTAATGTGTGATACTTATAATAGGTATGAAAACAATTAAATGTGTGATATCGAAAGTTTACCTTATTGATGAGATTTATCCTTCTATAACAACCCTCATTTCTTTTTAAAACTTAGTTACTTTTCTTTTTATAGTCTAGGTATTTTAAAAAAATTTACTAGGCACGATAACTTAAAACAATGGTGAACCAAATAATTCGGCCGAGTATTCGGTTCAGTAAAAGAATCGTATCGGTAAACCGAATAATGTTCTGTATTCGGTTATATGATGAAACCACTATTCGGTGCATGTCTAATTATCATTCGACGAATGATATATTTATATAATGTTGAGAAATACGATAAAATAAAAGACGATAACTAAGAACAAGTCAGACTATCAAATATGGAATCCTTCGGAAACACACAAAAGTTTTGAATTAGTTACTAAAATTAGGAAGAAAATTTGGATTGGATTATAATGGAAAAACTTGTGTTAAAACTCGGATTCGCATTCCTTATTACCAAAAAGAAATTGAATCAAATTTTCGTCGAGGTTTTCTTAATGCGAAGAAAGGAACATAACTCACAAAAGTACTCTAAAAGTATAATACCTACAATTTATTTTGTTAAAATAATATTGCAACGTCAAACGATAGTTTGATCAAAACGAGACTTCCCTTATCTTCTTTTATTTTACACTTTTATTTTACACGTTATAACTGCAGGTGACAACTCAATTATGAGTAGAGAGAAATGACAATTGACTTTGTTTCCTGATTCCTTTGTGGATGAAGTAACACAGTATAAGTCGTTTGATAAATAACATAGTGGACATTGCAGGTACTCGTGGTACCGACATTGCAACTAGTACCTAAAACTTTTCATCCCAATTTTTCAAAAGCTGAGCTTTCTTTGAGAAATTAAAAAATAGAAACATCTTCATTGTGCGTTCCAAAGAACAAATATGTAATGTATCTAAGTCATCAAAAAATGTAATCATGGTTTATTCCTAACATATCATTTTATCCTAAGTTATCAAAAAAGGTAATTATGGTGTGTTCCTGACTTATCATTTATCCTGTCATCGAAATGAGTATCTTTGATAGAAAATGAGTGAAAAACACGAATTTGTTAAGCAAGAATTTATTAATTATTAGTTTCTTTTATTTAGTTTCCAGTACAACAGTTACTAAGCCGCGTAATGTGTTACTTACACAGTGTATTCACGCGTCAATGTTTCTATGAGGACTTTATTTTGAAAGAAATCGGACGTGTAATGTAATTGGGAAAACCCTTTTCCTTTTGACGCTGATATGTAACGACGGTTCACGTCATGGAACAAACGTCAATCCGATTAAGGGTCTGTCTTAAGCAAATATCCATATTGGCAGTCATTGGTACCTATTACGTATAAATCCTTACCTAAAATCATACGCTGTATTGGACGGAATGTCCTTTAATGGCCATTTTTGGCAGTGGACGTCATAAGGCCGTGATGGATGTATAATGCGAAATTAATTTCACTAGAACCTTCATAACATTATTCAAGTTATTTATTAAATTTGTATCCATACCTGAAGTTTCACACTCATAAATAACAACCCTGCCAGACGAAGGCAGGTCGGCATCTGACAGCTATTTTAACACGCTACAAACTATACGACTCAGTTTTGTGACTCCTTTAATCGGCTATCACTTCACTCCATTGATTCATAGAATAGTTGATGCATCAAAAAACATAAAAAGTCTATTTAAAGTATGTCATATATAAAGGACGTTATACATTTTTTCTTTCTTTCATTTCACTTCCGCGTTCTTTTCTTTTTTCAATGTAAACGAGGCGCTGACAGTACAGCCTGTACAGCAATGATTTGCTGCTAGCTGATAAGGACATCATGGGACATCGTACGGGGGTGAACGACCGACCTGAAAGAGTTGGATGATGGATTACAGTTTTTTATTAAAGCTTTCATTAGCTTTATGTGTTATTTAGCATGTCTTTATTTAGATGCAGGGTCTATGCTGCTTCAAGGTATTTTGAAGTGTGCTAAATAAATCATCTCTTTTTTCTATATCCGTCGGTAGATACCTACACAGACAAGATATTAAAGGGTTCTTTTGTTAAAAATAAATTTAATTATTAGTCACCTTTTCAGTATATCTTTGAAAATGCACGCAAAATTTTCATTGTAATATTGCATATATTTAGTAAAAAGTATCCATCACCTCACCAACTTTATCATGACACAAAATCTAGTTTAAAATATTTTGTTACGTTTCAAGGAAAAAAAAGTTAAAACTATGTTACTGTTTTTGTACCAAATGTAACTTGCAAATGTACCAACTCCATTTCCACCAAACAAAATTTGTAGAGTTGCAACAAGATGTAAGATGTCTTGAGAAATTCATATTACTAGTTAATAATAAGGGATTCAACTTTATAGTACTAATTTCAAGGAGATTTCGTAAATAAAAAAACCAGTGGTGCAACATCTCATTTGCTTTAACTACTTCAGGACATACGAAAAGCGAATTTCTTAGATTTTAGGACCTTTTTCCACCTAGAAAAAGCTTTCCGGCTTTGCTCGGTTTAGTACCTACGCATCAAAGCCGAAATTTAAAAACCAATTTATAGTATAGTATAATTATATGCGTTAGGTATTATACGTGTAAGTTATATACATAGTTATATACATAGGTAATACAAAGTAGGGTATATGCATAGGTAATTATTATGTTTAAGCAAACACAATGCACTAAGCTCGTCCATTGTAGATTTCAACAAAGCATTAATACTTATCATAATCAAATGAATACCCACAGCTACCTTAAGCTGAGATAACATAGACTTACTAAATCTAGTTTGCAAAGAAAAAAATATTTTTGAGAGTAATAGGTACTTTTTTAATAAATAGGTTTAGGTTTTATAATAAATATTTTCAAATATAAAAGTGTCTGGTTCGTTTAAAATCTGTAAAATCTACAAAAAAATTGAACTATAACATAAGATATCACAAAATAAAACGTAGTAGGTATCCTAATAATACCTACTCGAAAAAGATGAAAACAAAATATTTTTGCTCTAAAATTTTGTAATGTTTACACGAAAGCCGTCGAGTGCTCGTGTAATCCTTTTAGATCAAACAACGTTACTGTATTTTTTTGTCATTTCCACGTAATCCAATGCTAAGGGCGAGATTTTAGCTATTTTGTTCAGAAATTATTGAGCGTTCGAAAGGTTGGCTTAACTCGCATCTCCGCTCCGGCATTTCAGCCGTTTTTGCTCTTTCCCTAAAAGTTATCCCATTTACGTTGCAATTTTTTTATTCAGTCTTTTTAAATTCGTGACCAATATTAATTATTATTAGTTAATTGTTAAAATCTTGGAAAAAAATATGATCTGCGTAACAGTCTACATATATAATTTGCGTCATGTTAACATAATTACCACGAAATATTTACCTTTTTTACATGAGACGATACGAGAGGAGAGAGTGCCCAACAGTGTCAGAATAACGATGATAAAGTTTTAAGATAAGACACAACTATGGTTAAAAAATACGAACCTTAACACGGGGTAGTGCCTAGTTAAAAATAACCAGAAAAATTATTTATATCCAACTGGTTAGCAGCGAAAATTTTTAATTATACGTTGACTTGCGCTCAACGAGTGCAGCTTGTTAGTGTTAGTTTAAACCACGCTCTTATTACTTTTGCACCTTTAGTTTACTGGGATTTTAAATTATTATACCGTGAATATGAATCTATACTTATAATAAAACTGTAGAGAGGTCAAATCTGTACATGGAATATATTTTCAAAATAACTATCAA